>JANQAP020000159.1:1142457-1156686 GCA_026874005.2 Erythroxylum coriaceum
AGAGTCACACTCGAACCAAAGCCGATGCCAACCAAATGAACGCGCATATTCAACAGCTTGAATAACACCAAGAAGTTTCGCCTCATAAGCATGAGCAAGTAAAATAGGAAAGGGGAAACACCCTCTGATGAAACCTCTAGAATTCCTAAAAACCCCACTTGCGCCAATAAGGAATTTAATAATAATAATAATAATAATAATAATAATAATAAGGATGTTTTGGCCTTTTTGTTAGTTATTCTTTTGTCATTCCAAGTTTATATTTTCAATCCAAACACTGACTTAGAATTGCTTATCTATTCCACGTGTTGAACCAAACAAAGTAATATCTATTCTATTCTATTTTTCTTCATTTATATTCCTAAAAATAACTATTCTATTCCTTATTTATTTCATTCTTTGAACAAAACAGGTCATTCAAGTTTACCTTCTTGTCACTTTTTCTTTTCTTGATACTGGGGAAGCTTTGAATTTGTATTTATCTCATTTATTTATTTCAATGAAATTTCAACTTTTCAAAAAAAAATACAAATGTTAATAGAATTTTTTACTCATGTTTAGTTATTATGTAATTTGTTTTCTACATAATTAATTAAATTATTTTTATTTCATAAATAATTAATACAAATTTTCAATAATTTATAAAATTATGAATTTTTAAATAATTCTAAATAACTTTTAAGATAACAATAAAAATATCAATAAAATAAAAATATTTGTCAAAGAAATTAATATAAAAGATAATAATATTTTTTAATGATAATATTCTGATGATAAATAATATCCTAACAATATTATGATAATATTTTAATATCTTTTATCTCTTATTTCTAACATTTAATTCTAACAGACACTTCCTAAATAAAAGTTTAGTATTGTTTAAATTTTATTTCAATTTTATTATTCTTTATTTTATAAAAATATTTGTTAAAGAAATTAATATAAAAGATAATAATATATTTTTTAATGATAATATTATGATGAAAATAATATCCTAACAGTATTGTGATAATATTTTAATATCTTTTATCTCTTATTTCTAACATTTCATTCTAAATTATATTGACACTTCCTAAATAAAAGTTTAGTAATTTTTAAATTTTATTTTAATTTTATTATTCTTTATTTATTCATTTCTAATAATTAAACAAATACATTCTTATTCTCATCTCTTTTTTATTATCAAACAAGACTGTAGAGAGGCTTTAATTGTTAAAGCCCAAAGCGTTCGTGCCTGTCCTTTTTGGATCATTAATTAGAATTTAAGACCCAGAAAGTATTTCCTCAACTTCACGAGGATTTACACGTCAAGCAAAGTTGGCAGACGAGAATTATTATGGATCATTGCCGCAATACCTTGCATACAACAGGTTTTAAGGCCGCCATTGAATACGTTGCTTCAAATAAAACTCTCATGAACAACTAAAGAAACTAAATATATGAGCCCCACAACGGCTTTCCCTCTTTGATAGGGCGCTTATAATCAACGAAGGAATCCTATTTCTGTAAGTCGAAATCTAAGAGATAAATTAGTATTCTTCAAAGCTCTCTTTAACCTAACTCTATTGTTCATCGTCACTTGGTTTCATGACTTTTACAGATGATCAGTTGGGCGATAGAATTACGTAGTTTCATGACTTGTACAGGTGATCACTCCTCAGGCGATAGAATTCCGTACCTCTCAAAATATAACCACCGAGGGAAGCAGATAACAAGGGAAAAAAATCAAGACAACTATCTGCATTATGATTCTGTATCACTTGCATTATGCACGTTACACCAATGTTGGAGTCCCTCCACAACTGCCCTTTTTCTCTGGTAAGACAGGATAAAAGAACATGATTGGACTGGAAGGGGCGTGCAATACTAAAAAGTTCCAACCAAGAACAAATTAGATACAGCTTTAATATTTAATGTCTCAAAGCAAAGCTGAACAAGATAATGATTCAACGACCACACTACCAAGTACCAACAAGAAGAATATAGATATTAAATATCTTCAAGAACTGGATTGATTAATGATGCCATGTCTTTAGACCTTTGGGACTTCATATCCAAAGCGACAACGTTACAGTTGTGAAAATAATGAAGAGGCAGCCAGCAATGCAACGTTAGTCTCTGACATAAAGAAAGAGTTAAAAGTCTACAAATTGTAGTCATCAATTTTCCAACAAAAAAGGATAATCATCACTACTAATGAGACATTCAATTTGTCCGAGTCCGCCAGCAACGCAACAACCTATACCCTCTGAAACAGTCATCACGGGACCAACATGAAGGATAATATCCACTCAGATAGATGTGGGTCACACAAAGGGTGGGTTTGAAAGAGCACTTTTAGTTACAAGTCTTAAAAGACACTGCACAAAAAGAAAGGACGAGAACTCGATCAGAAAGTTTATTACCTGATATCTAGCATAAAGGGAACCTGAAGCTCCCAAACAATACTACCAAAACTCGAAAAAGGCATAGCCTAGAGACCTTTGCACTCCACCTGTTAATTTGTTTCAAGTCTTCATAAAGAGTAGCAAACCTTTCCTAATATTTGTTCAGTCTCAAGCAGAGCCCCTGTCTATCAAATTTACTGCAGCCACACCAATGTCACCACCTTTATTTGGAGGTGCTTAAAACTGTTCGCATCCCATCTTGATTTGTAGTCCCCCTCAAGCACCTGAAGATAGTTAGACAATTATCTAATGGCTACCACAGTGTCAAAACCAGTTAAACTTCACGAGCTTCTTCAACAGCAGCAAGAACCTTTCATCCTAGAGGTTTACCTTCTAGAAAGAGGGTATCAAAGAAATGGGTTAATATCAGAAAGTAGCTGCTACTGCTGCTGTCTTGGGAGTGAAGAAAAGCTCCTGATGTGGTCAGTCGGTTCTGGTTTAAAGCGAGGCAGAAAGGGTCTCACCAATTTTCCAAGAATAATAAAAGCAACATATAACTGGATCATTTCTATTAATGAGAAGTTGAGAATCAAGAGTTGCAACCAAAGAGACGAGAAGTGTGATGTCCACAAGAACTTTCGAGAAAACCAACAATGTCCAGATTTTGATGAGTTTTCCTCAGCCAGTAGCACAACAGTGTTCAATTCATGCTCAGAAAGTGATGCAGAAGAAACAACTTCATTGCAGAAAGATCACATGTTCAGGGTAAAAGTTAAAGATTCTTCTCAACAATGTATTCCAACATAGAGAGCGGTAGAAAACTGAATATTCCTAATCTTTTTCTTCATTATTGAAGGGAATATTTGATTATATTTAGTTCTTGATACACCTAAAGAATTACAGACGTGGTTCAGCTATCCACTTGCAAATAAGCAATTTCAAATAGAAAGTTCAACTGGCGACAAATAGAAGATAAACCATTCAGCCCCGCTTCAGTTCTTGAATAGATACCTAATCACAGACTTTCCTTACTTCATGAAGGTTAGCATCTTTTATCTGCCATGGAATACAAAAGCTCATACTAATTATTGTAGTTCCTTTTTCTCAACCAGTTCTCTCTAGATGATACATTTCCATTTAGCAGCCACAGATCAAATTTGTCAGAATTAGATAAACAAATTCACTTTAAATCTTTTTTCCGAAAAACATGGGATTCAAACAGCTTTTCATCAAACAAAGCAACTCTTGATTGATTGTGTGGGAGATTATTAACAACCAGATAAGAAAGCAGAAGCAACAGGAACATTACAAAAAATACTTGGAGCCACAAGAGCAATAAAAAATCATTAATGAAAATACATTCTGCTGGAAAGTATCAGGAGATCTATTTTATTTGAAAAAGTTCTTGGATTTGGATTTACTGCATTCAGCTAAAGAATGGAGCAAATACAAAGGACAGAAAAAGGCATTGCAACAGGGATCAGAGATAGCATTTCTAAAGAGATCAAGAATGCAACTATCACAGATATTATTCATTTGTTGTCATGAACCAATAGTCTGATTCAAAATTAGGGGGTGCTTGGTTGATGGGTTTGGGAAGGGGTTAATGGGTAAGGAATGAAAAGTGAGTGGTTAGTTGTTGATTATCATTATAGGGGTAATACTTTGATATCCCACTTTTGGGGAATTCTCCATACCCCCCATTTAGTAGAGGAATGAAACTCATTCCTTAGTAATGACTCTTTTTTTAATTTGTTTCAGTGAGCTGAAAAGTATCAATTTCACTCATGTCTTCATGATCTATTATAGTACATGTAATGAAGATAGCATTATCATTCATGGCACTACGATACGATGATGTTTCCACAAACAATATAAATTAGACAAGAATTTCTTACAGCTAAATGAAACTAAACGAATCCATTAACATTATTCGTCGTGCTACAATTAGACCCATACAAGAATCACATAAAAGTCGTCACCATGCTCATGATAGCCCCCCTGACTATTCCAGTTCCAGTGATATGCAAAGTAAGTGAAAATTAGCTTTTAAAGCTTCAAGTTAGCTCAGTTAGTGATCCACAACATTTACACTGGCAATGGTTAAAACTAATAGAGAAATGGATTTACATCATTCCTTTTTTCTTTTTGTTTGCACTACGTTGTGTTAAAAGTTCCATAACGGCCTACAGCTGAAGTTTCAACAGATATGCCAGTTGTACAGCAATTAAAGATTTACATGAACCTAAAGCGCCAATATGGACATGATGTGAAAGCCCTAGGAAAGTTAACAGATAAAACTGATTGTTATATATAATTTTTATCTTCTGTACTTCATTTCATTAATTTATGAAAAGATGTTCCAGGATCATCTATTTTCCCCAACTTCTGATAGCTAAAACACATCTAATCCCACATCAACTTCATCAAGCACTTGGAATTATTGTAACTATAACAATAATAACCTTGAAATTTAATTTGCTTTTTATTCTTGCCAAATACAAATCAAGATCATCTGATTTAGTACAATAAGTAAAAGACCACCTATATATATCCTATTCCAAAGTCTACATGACCAGATTTATCTTGAATACAGCCTTATGTACTAGAAGATGGTGCAACTAGCTGAATATATTAAGACAAAAAAACCAGTGCTTCCAGGACATACCATCAACTAGCAGAGAAATGTTTAAACTAGTAGTCCCCAAATAGAAAAGGGAAACTACTGGATTTCTCCGTCCACACCAAGCTCCCCATCTTCAAGTTCCTCACAACCACCATTTCTACGGGAACCACCCCGGTGATCCCTTTTGTGCCGTTTGTGCCTGTTTTCATTATCTGATGCAGGTGTGTATGAGTGCTGCAAAAGAGTGGCAGATATAAGGAAAATTTTAAACATTTTGCAAGTTAACAAGAAAGATAGTTGAAGAGTAGCACCTTTTTTGACTTTTTACGTTCATTTCCATGCCTGCGCGACTTTTTAGAATCCTCTTTTTCATCCTTATCAGAAGTTACATCATCAGTTGCAGTCTGATGCCGTTTCCGGCACTTCCTATCTTTTTCCTTTTCTCTTTTCTTCTCATCTCTATGCTTATAGCTTTCAGTTTCATCCATATTGTCACTATCTGTTTCATCCTTTTTAGTTCTTTCCTTTCCCTTTTCCTTTTCACGCTCTTTCTCTTTCTCCTTTCTCTCTTTATCTCTTCGCTTCTCTTTTTCATCTCTCTCGCTGTCCTTTTTAGCCTGCCAACAGGTAAAGCAAAGAAAGACGAAGCTTAGGACCACCTACTACCTGGGACGCAATAGTCACTGTTGAAGTAATGAGTTGCTGGTTTTTTTTTTTTTTTGGTAAATAAGTTGCTGGTCTTTGTATTATGATTTTAGTCATTTGGTTGCACTTAACACTATGTATTAAGTTACAGCTCAGTATAAAGCTGATATGAAGCCAATATTTTCAAGGCTTTTAATTCATCTCTCTCCAATTTCTTCTTTCAATCACAACTTAAACAGCACAACAAAAGAGCAATTTAAAACACATTTCAATTATGAGAGCTAGAGGTGTAGACCTTTGAGAAGGTTGCCTTTTTTATTTATAAGAATACAATATTAAACTATAAGAACAGTGCCCCAGCCGTCCATGCATACCAAAATTAGAAACAGTAATAATTCTGGTAAAACACCTTTCATGATGCTAAAAAGTAATTCCTTAATATCAGAAGGGATAATGAAATACTGTTATTTACGTTTTTGATCATTAATAATCAACTAAATTTATGAAGAAAATATACATACCTTTTCCTCTTCACGCTTTCTTTCCTTCTCTTTAGCCCTTTCCTGCAAATAAGCAATGTACTCCTCAAAGATCTCTCTCCTTAAACATTCTTCCCCAATTGCCCTGCAAGAGAAAAGCAGTGGAAGTGAAAAATGATCAAGCAAAGGTACAAATGAGAAAGGATTTTATAAATGCTGGGAGCTGCAATACCTATATTCTTGGCTCTCTTCAACCAGTGATTTGGAATCTTCCCAATCAGAAGTTGCAGTTATTTCCTACAAGAGAAATTTTGATAAAAATTTACTTGATAAACTTAAAAATTTGATCAACTACCACAAGATGATTATATTCAGAAGAACGTTCCCAAAACAGTTTTCTCTTACGTTACATGTATGTAATAGTTTTGTGAAATCATCAGCAAGGCGTTGATGCTTTTTAGCTTCCTTCTCCTCCTTCTCCTTAGATCTCTCAACCAGTTCCTCGTACAAAAGCTTCAGAACACCAAATAGAATAAAACCATTATGCTAGAAGCAACAAACAGAAGTTATGTTAAGTTTGAATGGAATTGCATGCACATGATTGAAGCTTGCATGCCAATTGTTTCAGCCCTGAAATTAGTCTAAGACATTGAATAGTAAGGTTCAAGTATATAGTACTATGGTTCTTATAGGAAGATGTCAACTTCCAATCCAAATTGGCTTCCAAATGACATCACGATCTCAGGCCCCGATAATGAAATTATTGAACTTGAGAAAGTTATAATGCTGACTGTCGTTTTAAATGAATGTCAGCCACTTAAGATAGGTTAACCACAGATAACAAAATCTCCTCCACAGTCTCATAAGGAATCAGAAGAATCAGTAATTTTCATATTGAAAAGTATCATCCAAGCCTGTTTCATGGGGGGACTGATTTGATTTGACCTAAAGAATACCTTCAAGTTGATATCTGATATAGGAGGAGAACCGACTTCAACAGAAGTTGCAGCCTTAAATTCTTCAAACGGCCAAGTTGACAACATCGTAATCTGCAAACACAAACGTTAGACACACATAAAGGGCAGTATATAGAAAGGGGAAGATACCACAAGTCATACCTTTCCTGACTTCATCACATCCTTTACCCTAGTTTTGTCATCATGGTACTGTTAATATCAAAAATAAGTTAAGACTTGCAGATCTCAACTGCTTGCAGTAAGACCAAAAAGCACACATCAAAAGTTACACAAGTTCGGTAACAACCATGTTAAAGAATACCATAGAATTGCATGCTCAGAAAGTAACTTTAATCTCCTACGATTAAAACTAACTGTTACATTGGGAGAGGGAAACAGGATAGGCACAGTCAGAATAACTACAGAAAAGAGAAGGCGAAAAAAACTCAAAACAGTTTATTTTACTACCAACAAAACACTAATTTAAACTTCAGGAAGTGAAGATTCATGCTTAAATATAATAGTAATTCAAAACCGAGAGACCATCATGGTCAGGTGACTGAACAATGGAAAAAGGCCCAGATAAATTATTTTATATAGTCCCTGAATATATTTACACTCTTTTGGCAACAAAGCTTATGGTTACTAGTAGCACTAACTGATTTACAAAAATTAAGATATTAGCAATAAAACAGGTGCTGAAATCTCAAACCTCCCATCTACTTCTAAGACAAAGGGAGGAAAAGCGTACCATATCTCTTTAGATATCACTACAACCAAACCTCTTTCTGTACAGCTTCTGCAAGCCATACATATTTGCATGAAATAATTTCAAAAGCTTTTCGCTTGAATCCTTAAAAGTTTTTCATTTGGTTATTCAAATATTCCACTTCCTTAACATCACATCTATACAAAACTGTGACAGGGGAAGGTCAATATTTTATGTCAAATAAGTTTCTAACTCTAAGACAGGATAAAAGAGGGGGTAGAGATAGAGAGAAGTATGATCCACCTTATCACCACTAATATCTAACCTAGGTAGTACATAACGTACTCTGTATGGGCAAAAATCATAGGAAACTGGAAACAACTACATATAGATTAGATGTTTGAGCTTATTGCCTGTTAACTGATCCATGACTAAGCAAACTTAATCATGACAGGACCCAAAAACAAACAGAAACTGGAATCATATCAGGATAGTTACCTGCTTCTCTAATTCTTCAGCAACATCCTCAAACAAATCTTTTGGTGTTGAACCAGACATGTTAGTAGCAACAGCATGGTATTGGTCTGATTCCTTGACCTAATTACAAAAATATCAAAATTTTACACAAAACACAGCTCCAGGCAGTCTCTTGCCATTGTATTTATTTTTAAAAAAGCAACTCTTTTTTATGTTTTCCTTAAGAATAAATCAAGAAACAACCTTCAAGCAATAGTCATGCCAGTGAGTTTTAGCTGTAAGTGACCCTGCAGCCACGTGCTCTGCCATCAATTTACGAAATGCATCACGGTTTTTTCGCTCAGCTCTTCTCAATTTCTCCTTTTATGCAGTAACAGATAATCATAAGAACAAAATTCATAACAAAATAAAAGAGCTTGCATGCAGATTCTACCTTGTGAATCTTCTTTTGTTCCTCCTCTTCTCTCTCCAAGTCACGGATATAATCCTGCACCACTGACATCAGTATTATTTCATGTTCAAATAAAAACATATAACGAGGCTACAGGTGAGAGTATATACCTGGTACACCAGTAGGCGGTCAAGTTTTTCAAGGTGCAAGCATCGTTCATCATCCTCCAAGCGATCTTGAATTTTCCGCCACTGGCTATTCACCTGTGATCAAAAAACAGATTGAGAAAAACTTCAGAAAAAACTGATTGTGAAAGAGTTCAGGAATTGCAAAACAGGAATATTTGAAGAGGACCTTAATGAAGTCACATGATTCAAGAAATTTTCTATATTCTGCTACATGATGCTTGCGGTCCTCTGCAGCTTTTTCTTTTTCCTGCATTAAATGTGAGCATGAGCAACAGAAGACTGCTGTAGAATTTTTGCACATAAGACCCTTGCTTCAAATAAGTATTATACATAACATCAGAGTTCAAGAGCATAGTGATTAATATATTTTTCAATTAGATATAACAATCTTTGGTTTTTCCTCTCTACAAATTCTCCATTTCTTTCCTTTTGTTTAACAGTGTGACTTCTAGATTCTTAGTATGCACTATTTGAAGTAAATAAAGCAAGTATTTATTTCTTCCATTTCTTAGGCTGCTCAAAGAAAACTGAAATGATCATCTTACTCTTTCTTTCACTGCCCATGGAACTCTGAATCAACTAATGTACCCTTCATCACAAGCCATCACTAAGAAGACCACCATTTTCATTTTTTCTCCAAGGAATTACTTAAAGTTGCAAAGGAAATATCAAAATGAAAGCCTAGGAAACAACTGTAGCAACAGCAAAATCATTCCTTTTGTCCATTGATATTGAAAAGGTTGCACAGTTTTTGATCATTCATGTGGGAAAGGAACATAATCCAAACATTATGAATTCTGCCAAATGAATGCATAGAATCGATTGCCTCCCTCTTCCAAACTCACCATCTCTTTCCCTCGTCCAAAGTCACCTCCTCTTCCTTCTCTATCCCTCTCACCCCCTTCTCTTCCTTCTATATCTCTTTTTATATATACAATATTTACAAGTCTAAGTACGTGTCTTTTCAAAGTTCCTCTATTTCTTACAATGTTTCTTTATGTCTTGAAAACTATTAACTAATGAATGGTATAAGGCTTTAGGTAATCAAACCACGATATTCCTTGATAGTTAGTTCAAATCATGTGGATAGAGCATTGGCGTTCAAATTCTAACAGAAATTAATTCAGACTTTAACAGGATCATTTGTTTCAAAAGACAAAACATGAGCAAATTAAAAGCTATGCGTAGGTTTAAGGATATAACTGAAAAGGGGATAAAAGAAAATAAAAAGTCCAAAGAGAAACTAACACTAAGGTTGAGGGACTAAAAATTATGTTTTGCCATTTCTTTTCCATAAATACGAAAGAGAAACGCAAATAGTTATCATTTCTTTACCTTCCTCTCCAGCTCCGCTATGTAGTTGCCAAAAAGATCCTCCCGATCCCTGGCTTTCTCAACAGACTTGAATCGTTCATCATTCTCAAACAAACTCACAGCTTTGCTGATATAAAATAATGCAGTGTTAAGATAATAAAACCTGTGCCTAGAATGGTGGCGCTGTTTCTAAAGATAGTGAAAAAGAATCCTAATATAATACAGCGACATTTCAACCTCCATTTCATTGATGAAGTAAGTTCTGTGGATTCCTGAAACAAGATCAAAGTACATAAGGCATTTTCACAATGAGAAATATATATCCAAGGACGAACAAAGAACATTCTCAAGCGTACTAACATACTTCCAACATCTTTGAGAATTCCTCACGAGCTTTTTTCTGCCTCATTCTCCTCTCCTCAGCCTCGACTTTTTTCCTTTGACCCAAGTACTAGAATGGTACATAGCAAAGTGTATATCACAATCTAAGGGCTATCAATATTAAATGCTTGCACAATAAACTCCTTGAAAAAAAAGTGTACCTCGTTAAATGCTTGCTTCCGTTCGCCTATTGTTTTTAATGCACCAAATCGTTTGTCGTTAATGACCTCCCCCATTGTCTAACAGCAGATATTAACATGAATGAGAATCATTCAATCAGATAAACAAATGGCAGGAACCAAATAAAATCAGAGTACCTGCTCCCAAGTCCAATCAGACCGAACGTTTGCAGATTCAAGGAGAGCTTTGAATGCACTTTTTGCCTCCTGAAGATATTAATAACAAGCAAATAATAGAAGAACCACTAAAGATGATATTTAACGAAGACATTGTCATCACAGTTTTCCAGTCAAGTAAAATCAGACACGACTTTTTGCGGAGGTTTGGGAAGGCTGTTGGTTAGCAGCTGATTCTATAATACCTGTTTGCTGGCAAATATTAAAGGTTCATCATCTGAGTTTTTCTCTTCCAATGAGACCAAATTAGCTTTTCCTGCATCAACACAACCTTTTCTTTCATCCTGCAAGCAACACAGTCAACACATCAAAATGTAATTTAGCATTTCTCTCATATGCATCCCACTTTGGAAAGGGGCATGTAGTTAAAACACATCTCTTCCTTCAACAAACGAATTCAGTATTTAAGTTCATTAGAGTTGTGCGTCAATATCCATCCCCTAATTACAACTTCCAGAACAGCATCACGAAAACTACTCATACCTCAATATCCCGCATAGATGCTCCATCCCAAGAACTTCCAACCCCTTGGAGTGCTTGATTGTCAAAGCCACTCCTGATATTTTTTTAACCAATGCAAAGCAGCAGTCAAAAGGGTTACGTACAAGGCAATTTTTCGCAGAAATCACTACAAACAAACAAGGAAAAGGGTTACATACAATGATGTTGCATTAGCATTGGCTGAAGCGTTAGGAACCCCAGTACCCCCTGAAACAGAGGTTGGCAAAGCATTCATGATCACAGCAGGTAGTTGGTCACTAGCAGCGCTTGTTAGTGCAGAATCTGCAGTAGCAATGGCTGCTGATCCACTAGCTACCGTAGGAGCAGAATCCGCAACAGATACCGCAGGTGTGACAGAAATTGGACTTGAAGCCACTCCAGTTAGTGGCAAAGATAGGACGGAGGCAACTGAAATTGCTGAATTAGATACCTCATCCGATGTGACAGCAACAGTTGCAGGGACTTCAGAATTAACATTTGTCACTCCTTGAGTTGCCTGAATGACAGTTTGTTGAGCTTGCTCACGTGCAAACTGGAAACATGTATTAAACATGAGGTCAGAAAGGCTACAGGATGTGGAAGGGAAGTGTTAGAAAATTTATATACCTTGAGTTCATCAGGAATCGACCATTTAGATTGCTTTGTAACCTTGTTGTAGTAGTACCTGCATAAGCCATCAAGGATTAAATTACCTTGTGGAAATAAGACAATCAAACACATACTTGTAGAATACTAAAACACACTTTCTTCCCTCGGAAGTCGTAAATTCCTTCCAAAGAGTTGATGCATCAGCCCTCTGTCACAATAACATTGATTTTCAAGTGGAGAATCTTAATTAGTAAGATAAATAATCAAGGATATCCTTGGACACCACATATCATGTATACATGAATGCCCAATAAAACTGAAAAAAAAAAGAAGGCATACTTGCTTACCCAAGGTAATGACAAAGCCAACTTTCAAAAAAAAAAAAAAAGGTAATGACAAAGCCACATGAAAAAATCACATGGATAAATAGGAGAGATTTTATGTCAAGAGCATCAATTAAAAATATAACAGCCATTTGCATGCTAAAAAGATCACGGAAAAAATATCTAATTTCAGGTTAAAATATAATTAGTTCTGCTGCCTCAGAAGAGCTTAAAATACCTAGAAATTCAGCAAATGGTCATCACTTGTTCCATTCATTCTGAACGTACTCCAAGAAAATCCAGTAGCAGCCATAACAGCCCAAAAATTGAAATGTATTTAGGAGAAATAAGAATGCAAAACATGTAAAGTTAAAATATTCAACCAATCCCTGACCCCATAAAAATAGTTGCACCACATAAATCTCGCAAAGCTTAGTAGTAGATAATTTTTAGGCAGGGAAGAACCTGCTAACCACCTCAAGGACCTCAATATTCAAAATATAAACCACAATGCTCAGAGAACAGAATTTGTTTCTGTTAAGGAACTACGAGGAAGTAGATGATGGTTAATAAAACAACTGCAGAGTGCTCTTCCAGTGATCATCACCATCAAACAAGGCAGAAAAAGAACCAAGCATTCAAAGCTATTGTTAACAGAAAGCAGAATTAACAGGACCCACAAGGCAATTAATGAGTAAGTTAAAGTTGATACCAAGGAAATATGGGACGGACAGAGTAGAATAGCAGCAAGACTTGTAAAATACAATGGTTGACACATGGTGCAATATATATTATCTACGAAGTAACACGGAAATGGAACAAGATATGAGAGTTGGATGCAAATTCAAAATATACAACTCTTTCCTTTTAATCTGGGCCAAAGACAACCAACCACCGTTTTACTCTCATTCTATAACTTCAGTACATAACAATGCGAAATAGTATTATTTACTCAAGTCAGTTAAAAGTATGTGTCAGCCAGATTTTCCATAATAAACTCTCCCTAAGTGACAAAGAAAATGAAGAAAACAAAATATTTCCCGTCTCCAGAAAGTGAAAGCCTGCCTCACAATGAGCATAGAGATTAGTCGTTAAAGTTCTCCAACTTGCCACACATGCAAAGAAAAGCAAAACTCAAATAAAACAGTATCAATAATTGAAGAATGATTATTGTTGAAATCAAGGAGTTCCTAACCCAAAATTTGATTATACAAAATATTCATAACTGACGTGTTTATTAATATAAGAAAGTAGAATGTCAAGGCAAATATTGTTAATGAAATAAAGCCATGATGAAACGCATTGAAAAGTTGTGAATAACAAGTTTGTTACATAGATTGATTATTATGGAAGGTATGGAGTTAAGAAATTCAAAATTTTTGAAGCAAAGATGAAGTTTATGAAAATCCCAAAATAGTCACCTGGGAAGGCAGCAACCAGATGAAGAAAATATGAAGCTAAAGGAAAGGGTAGCCATTCATCGATCTGATTAGTGGTCCATGCACGTTGATAAGGAAAGCGTAATCCTAGGGGGTTGGGGAGAATAGGTTGACAGTCCAACCTAGTTGATTGACCGACTAGGACATTCAATTGATCAATCCTACCAAAAGAGACCCCAAAACGATTTTGGACGTTAAACTAACTCACTCCACTTAAATGATTGTAGAATGAGAAGAAGTCTTATGTATATTGCTTAGAATAATACTACAGGTAGTTATACATGTATACATAGGTTTAAACTGGGAAAATAATCCATATAATCATGCTAAATCCATATAACTATGATATTTACATTAACTACACAATCCCTCTGATTACGTAATTGCTATAGTCTGTAACACTCCCCCTCAAGCTGGAGCATAGATATTGATCATGCCCAGCTTGTTACAAATAGAATTAACCCGATTC
>JANQAP020000159.1:1398236-1419857 GCA_026874005.2 Erythroxylum coriaceum
ATAAAAATAAATTACCTCTAATTTGAGAGGTTTATAATAAAATATAAAATGATAAATAATATTTTACTATATTACATTATAAACTTTTCTTCTAAACAGCATTTTATTATACTACATTATGAAATATTTCATCATTCTCAAATAACAATTTTCTAATATTACATTCGTTTACGGTCCATTTTATTTTATTATAAATCATTTATTTCATTAAAAACTTTACGTCTAATTACACATACCATAAAGTTTCAAACTAACGAAGTCAACTTTGCAATGTACCTTTTCCAGACTTATTTAAAAGATTTTCAAGTGTAATTTATTGAAAATAAAAATATGTTAAATATACTAATCCTAATTAGTTTGATTTTTTGTACATTTTAAATTAATATTTTAAAAAAAACAATTGATCTAAAATATGTATTATTGAAAGTTTTATTATTATTATCATTAAAATAAAATTATTAGTTGGTCAAAGATACCATGATTGTGGTGTTTAATTTCTTATTACTACTTGGGAGGAGGAGATCTTATATAATAGTCATAGGCATTGAGATGTTGGAAGACGTACACTATATGAATAGGGGTGGTTGGGGTCGGGGATGGAGGACAGGAGGAGTTTTGTTTGTAGAATATAAGAGAGGTTTCGTAGAAAACATGCTAAACATGGATACTATGGTAATCCGTAGCACATGCCTTCCTCGTAGACTCGCAGTAGCCTATTGCTTCTGGTCCCTGCTTTCTTTTGTTTATCAGCAACAAGGCAAGTCCTATTTGTCACCTGCTTTGCTTCCTTAAGATTCGTTACACATGTCATGCTCCAATCACTTTTGTACGGTTTTGTATAAGGAACCTAACTAGTTTTTGATTGCATAAAAAATTGAAATTAGTGACCAAAAAGAGTACAAAATAGAGAATGTTTCATTAAACATGAAATTTTCTTTTTGCTATTATTAAATATATATAATTTTAAAAATAACGTATTATTAAATCTTTTCAAACTTTACGTATTAGTGAAATTTTTACTGATCGTACATAATAATCTCGTTAATTACCTTTTAGCAGATTCCATAGCTACTTTGGGAACATATATTCCATCACTCACCGAGCATTTTTTTAATAAGGAAATAAAACAAAAAATATATATTTCCTCCTATAAAATTCAGCATCATTATTATATTAGGTTAAATGGTATATTTCATCTAACCAGAATAAATAATGTGGGTAAATAGGCCGGCGAAGGACCTGCTTAGTGATGATCATTTGCCATTTGGTCTTTTAACCGGCAATGTTGTGAGATGGTGAAGAACTACTGCTGGAATCCACAAATGGACAAACTAGTCACAGCTTTGTATCCGTTAAGCGTCAAAGACTGCGAGTGTAAGATCTACTGCTAAAAATATCATTATCATCACCCAAGGTCTCACCCTCTCTACAGAGGTCGAGCAGCTGCTCCTATATATTCCTTGCCTGCTTGCTTGCCTCAGTTCCTTCCTTGAGTGAGGAACACCGAACGCTTCCATGGAATTTAGCGAACTCCCGGAAATAGATCGCACTCACCTTATCACTTTTGTTAGTTACATACAAAGGAACTTTTTTATTATCGACTCCTGCCATTAGCAAAAGTAAAAGATGAGAGATTTTTATGTTATTTTACTTTTAAAAGAATTTTATCTTTTATATTTTGGATTATTAAAAATGAATTATATGTTATTAACAATTTTACAAAGATTTTTAATTAATTATTTGTTATGTTATTTTAATATAAATCATTCTATAATCGACTGTTATACATATAACATGATTGATATCAACACTTTCAAATTTACAATAATTAGTTATATAATAATAGACATGAAACTAAAAAAAAAGTCTAACACTATGTAAAATTTTAATAATTTAAAATAATAGATATTCTTCAATAAGTAAATTATAAGAATTTTTATTTATTTTATCTTATTAAAAATAAGCATATTATTGCATAGAATGAATAAATTAAAAATAATTATCAAATCATTTTCATAAGAAGAAAAGTAATTAATTATTTTTATTTGATACTCAATTAAAAGCAGTTTTTTGCGTTCTTTTACTAATTAATCTCTCACATTTAGAATCCTCATTTAAAAATTTAAACTTAAATACTTTTAATATTTATAACATTTAAAATAATTTCTATAAACCACTTCAAACACCACAAAGGATGTTAAATCACTCCATTGAGAGGGCTTACACATTATTATTATTATTATTATACCTGTAGTGCTTTTATTATGGGGACAGAAGAACAAAGTATTTAATTCAATTCATAAATTACTAACACCACATTAGTGTATTATCTTTTGACAACGCTACAAAGGTATTGGTTACGAAGAAATTTCATGAATCTTTAAGGCATGCAACATAACATAAAAACGAAAGTCCAACATATGGTAATTAATAACAACATCAATAATTTAGTGTACAAAGTTTTCTATTTTGTGAGGGTCTTAAAGAGACATCAATTATATGTAATCTTTTCTTTACATATTACAAACAAACTATTTCTGAAACTTAAACTCATAATTTTTATGTTATAAAAAAGTGACTTTTACATTGCTAGGATAACTCCTATACGATAATTAATATGGATTCGAAATAACCTTGAAAAATCGCAAGAGATAGTAGTTTCGCAAATTTTTTTATTTGTTTCTAACAAATAAAAAACTCAGAAAAATTAAAAGAACTAAAAATAAATTAACACCGAGATTTGTTAACACAGTTCGGCACATCTTGCCTACGTCTGCAGGGCCCTCACATAGATTAATACTTTAATCGAAATACAATAGATTTATCCAAGGCATTACTGAGTCGACACCACTCAACTCTTGACACTATCTCTCAACCTCACTTCCTGTGAAAGATTTTTACTCTCAATAATACGATCGACTCGTGTTAACCTTGTCAGAGGATTTTTCTAAACAACTATTAATTAAAAGATAATTAATAAAAATAACTCAAGTTATAAATCAACTAAAAATAAAAACATAATACACTTGAGAAAAAGAACCTTCCCTATATTTAACTTCCCGAAATATATCTGAATAATTATCCACCAGTTGAACTAATCTATGTCAGCTCCAGAATCAAACCATGACTGCTCAGTTAACAATCAACACACAATAGAACCTGCACACATTGCCCAAATACCTCCCAGTCGAAAGCTACTCCAATGGATGAAGGTTCAGCGTAGATGACTTCCAAAGTAATTAATGCAGGAGCGTGAATCTACCAAGGTTGAAATCACACACACACACATGTATAAAGAAAGACACTCCCAATCATGTGCTACTCCAACGATTCAATGTCAAAACAAGAACCCCAAAGTTCTTCACTCACACAAATCATCCAGCTCAAATAATCCCAATCAAAACCATGTAGCACATGACACACACGACACACCTACAAATCAAAAAACACCCATATGTCTTTCACGCACAAGCAAAGGAGAACAAGTCTTGATTCAACAAACAATTAAACCACCGTGTATGTCCAACCCAAAAAAAACACACGCACACCTTCAGCTATGTTTTTCCAAAATATAATTGGCGCACTCTACATAGTTGACACACTACCCACCATATTCACTTCAGCCATACATCAACATAATCCACCACATCTTCTCAAGATACACATCTATTCAAGATAGAATTTAATAACATCTAGAACATTATCCAAAATAGTTTTTTCAATCCAAATCAAACAAGGATTATTGATTAGCTATTATCATCCAATTAATATCTTATAAGTCCAATTAATAAAGAATGCCAAAACTAATTACTTAGATATATAACATATATCCTAACAATCTCCCCCTTTTTGACATTGTTTGTCACAAATATGAAACTCTCCCTAAATAACATATTTGGACATATAAGTATCAAATTCATATGACAACTACTCTCCTTTAATCAAACATCAAGTTCCAAAGAACATTACAATTATCCAATCATTCAAATTTCTCCCCCTTGGAACAAAAAGATGCCAAAAAGTAAGACTAATAGTCACAAAGATACCTTAAAATCTCCTCTTGAATTGAACAGCCACCAAAAACAATCTGATGTCTCCCCCTTAGAACAAAATAGTGTCAAAATGCAAAATCATAAGAATCAACAATAGGTGTAGCGGAAGAATCATAAACACACCAAGATGACAATTTACCACAATTCAAAACACCGAAAGATATGCCTAAAAGAGAGAGAGATGCCCAAGAGAGAGACCTATACTGATGAGAGAGCTGAAGAGTCTTCGGTGGAGCCAAATAGAAGTCACAATGCAAACTACTAAAAGGATGAGACGACAATGGCAGCATAAAAACTAAAGAAGAACTAAAGAAGACAATTTTTTTACGCAACAAAATAAACTTCAAAGATGTAAAGTACACAGTCCCTGTGCCTCTCGAAGAAATTCAAACCTGGCTTATTCCTTGTTATGTTATCTTTGTCATCGATTTCTTCTTCTGAAGTAACTGACTTATCCTCAGTCTGAGCAGTTTCTTCAAAAGCAATAACTAACTGTGAATCTGGACGCTTTCTTGTTTTTTCTTCATTATGTCTTTGTGCCTGTCCTTGACCCTTTATAACTCAAGTGGATTTCGGTACTAAAGGCTAATTCTGAAATTTATATGAGAGATATAGGGTCCTTCGGTTTTGGCTTTTTTGAAACAACATCTGCAGTAACTTGTAGCATTTTGGCCTTATGTGCCCGATAACTTCGCAAAAATGACATGTGGGTACAAACATTCGATTCTTCCTTAAAGTTTCTTATTGGACAGATCTAGATATGTCATCTTTTTCATCATTCACCTTGGAATAGTCACCTTTGTAACCAATGCCTTGAAGATCTCCCTTAACCTTACCAATTTTCATTAACTTTTCTAACTTTTCTATACCTCCATTCAATATCCTCAATCATTTTTCAGTACTTACTAGTTCCAGTCTAGCTTCACTAAGCTCATCTAAAGTTGACATTAATTTCTTCTCCAAATCTTGAATAGTATTCGTCATAAAGAAGTTTTCTTCCTTCAACCTTTCATTCTTCCCACATGTTTTTACCCACTTTTCGTTTATTAATTTGTAAGTTTCGTAAATGTTCCTCCTTTTTATCACCTGAACCACTTTCATTGCTGTCATAATCTGATATTAGGTCTTAAGTTGAGTTGTTTGCATTTTTCTTGAAATTTTCCATTTTTTTCCCTTTTTCGTCTTCAGTTGCTTCCATCTCAGTTATTGTTAAGCAAGTAACTGGGCTTTTGCTATGTAAAGCAACTAACGCAGCACTATTAGCGATTTCTTCTTCACTATAATACTCACTTCCGGATTCATTCTCACTTCAAGTGCTTCTATAAGACTTCCCTTTTCTCTTCTTCAAAGTCTTAGCACATTCCATTTGCATATGTCCAAAACCTTGACACTCATGACATTAAATTTTCCTCATATTTTTTTCATCCTTTTGCTGTCACGACAAGTCATTGATGTCATGAGGCTCCTCGATTGCTGCAATTTTCAGAATAAATCTTGGAGGTAGTGATCTTAACATCTTCTTGACTAGTTTCAGATTGGAATATTTTTTCTCGAGTTGATGTGCCTGATTTGCTATATCGCGCAATCTTTTATGAAAGTCCCCAATAGTCTCATTTTCATCCATATTTAGTTCTTCAAACCTCACAACTAACATCTGTAATTTTGACGCTATCACATATTTGGAGAATAGTCTGTAAAGGCCTCGTTTGGTTAGCTACTAATAAACTATTATTTTAGCTGAATGGTATGTTTCAACTGTTTGACCCTTCAAACAGCTATAAAAGCTGTTTAGAGAGCAGCTGATCCAAAGGCTGTTTGTCTTCAAAAAGCCAAAAATGAAAACGCTCCTATACAGGAGCGTTTTCATCAAATAGCTAAATTATTTTTTCCAATGTCGATTTTGTCCTCTTTGTTACAGTCTCATTCCTATCATTTTCTCTAGATTCTTTACTTTCTATTAGGATTGTTAAAGATTGCTGTTTCGGATGAATGATTCAAAGTTTAATTATTTAATAGTTTTTTGTTACCAAAAGAAGTATAATTATCTTAAATTATTATATATAACCAAATAGTAATTTAATAAAAAATGTTTTTATAATATAATATTTTAAAAATATATATTACAATTTTATATAATTTTTAAATAATATTCACAAGTTAATTCTATTACTCATTTTAAATTAAATGTTCTATGTTTTTTATTAAAGTTATAAACTTAATTTTTGTAGAATTAAATATCTCAAATTTAAATTTCTATAAGAATATTCAACGTAGAATTAAATATCTCAAATTTAAATTCCTATAAGAATATTCAACGTAGAATTAAATATCTCAAATTTAAATTTCTATAAGAATATTCAACGAAATACTAAGTTATATAATATTCATACCCTTATAATTTTTTTAAAGTCATGTCTTTATAAGTCATTTTACACATAAACAGTTAATACTAAACAGCTAATTTTACCAAACATCTCTAATAAGCAGTTAATGCAATCCGCTAGTCAAATCAGCTAATAGAATCAGCTATCAGCTAACAGCTAATGCAATCAGCTTTTTGCCAAACAAGGCCAAAGTATCCCACGCTTTTTTAGCCGACTCACAGGCCGATATCATTGAGAAGCGTCCTTCATCAACAACATTGAAAATTGCGTGCATTGTTTGTGAGTTTCTAAGTGCCCTCTCTTCTTCGACTCTTGTCCATCCAGATGAATCTTTAAGAACTGTCTCTCTCTTATCATCAGTAATCATCGGATGTGTCCAGCCATATAACACCGAGTTCTATGCTCTTGTTCCCTGTGCCTGAATAAGGACCTCATTCGTGATTTCCATGTAGGATAATTGGAATCGTCTAACAACAGTGACCTGATAATTGATGCTTCTTCTCTTATAATCATGTTCGCGAAACTAGGATCTGCACTAACTTGTTACTAAGTTCTGAAATGGTAACCCTCTCTGATACCAATTGAAAAACCGTAAGAGATAGTAGTTTCGCAAACATTCCGATTCGTTTCTAGCAAACAAAAAAATCAGAAAAATTAAAAGAACTTAAAATAAATCAACACCGAGATTTGTTAACGCAGTTCGGCACACCTTGTCTACGTCTACGGAACCTTCACCCAGATTAATACTTTCTCCGAAGTACAATAAATTTACCCAAGGCTTTACTGAGTCGACGCTACTCAACCCTTGACACTATCTCTCAACCTCATTTTCCGTGAAAGATTTTCACTCCCAATAACACGACCAATTCGTGTTAACCTCATCAGAGAATTTTTCTAAACAACTATTAATTAAAAGATAATTAATAAAATAACTCAAGTGATGAATCAACTAAGAATAAAAACAGAATATACTTGAGATAAAAGAATCTTCCCTATGTTTAGCTTCCCAAAATATATCTGAATAATTGTCAACTAGCTGTACTAATCTATGCTAGCTCCAGAATCAAACCACGGCTGTTCAGTTAACAATCGACACGCAACAGAACGTACATGCAATGCCCAAATACCTCCTAGTCGAAAGCCACTCCAATGGATGAAGGTTTAGTGTAAGTGACTTCCAAAGTAATTAATGCAGGGGCGTGAATCTACCAAGGTTGAAATCACACACACGCACACGCATAAAGAAAGACACTCCCAATCGTGTTCTACTCCAACGATTCGATATCAAAAACAAGAACCCAAAAGTTTTTCACTCACACAAATCATCCAGCTCAAATAATCCCAATCAAAACCATGTAGCAAACGACACACACGACACACTTACAAATCAAAAGACAGCCATATGTCTTTCACGCACAAGCAAAGGAGAACATGTCTTGATTCAACAAATAATTAAACGACTTTGTATGTCCAACCTAAAAAAAACACACGCGCACCTTCAGCTGTGTTTTTCTAAAATATAATTGACGCACTGTACACAGTGGACATACTACCCATCAGATTCACTTCAGCCATACATCAACGTAATCCACCACACATCTTCTCAAGATACACATCTATTTAAAATAGGACTCTATAACATCTAAAACATTATTCAAAATAGCTTTTTAAATCCAAGTCAAACAAGAATTATTGATTAATTATCATCATCCAATTAATATCTTATAGGTCCAATTACTAAAAAAATGTCAAAATTAATTACTTAAATACATAACATATATATCCTGACAAACCTAATTTTGGAATCTAAAACTCAGTTGAATAGTTGTATGTTCCCTTTTCTCCGGGCAGTAACTATGAGGAATCAACAGGTCTCGCTAGAACAGTGGAAGCGGAAATCATTTGCAAACGATATTCTGTTGACGTTTTCATTTCTTCCAATAATTACGACCTATGCATAATTCCATATATATGTGTGAAGAAAAGAAAAAGAAAAGAACCAAAGAAACAAGCACAAGAATGATTGGAAGATATTTATAAAGGGGACGTCGAATCCACATGGGCCACAGTTTTAGATCCTCTTATTTATGGAAGTGTCTCATAGTTCAAATGCCAGTGGCTCTCATGCCAAAAGCAAGTACACGAATTATAACAATTTCCAAGAAACTAACTGCATTTGTGATTCAAAAGCGTAAAAGACTGTAACTAGAACTCTATAGTTAATAATCCAAATTATTTTAAGAAGTCACTTAAGAATAACTACTTGAATTTCTCAAGCATAAACTACTTTTATTTCGACTTGTCCCTGTTCCAGGCAAATAGACTACATAAAAAGCAAAAGATGACACTCTCAGATAAAAAGAGACTTCCGTAGCTCGATTTCATAGATCATGAAAGCATTCTTCTTTTTTGTATGTCAATGTCACGGTGCTGTTTCCAGATAAAATCTCCGATGTACCGAATCATTTATAATTTATTCACAACCACCGAATAGTGCAAACGAGATTTGGTTGCAGTATCTTTAAATTCATATCGAAGAATAATTTGCTATATTTGAAAGTGAATCCATGAATGAGTCAGTGGAATAGTGCACCGACAACCTTCAAGTTGGTGGGAATTTTTTCAGGACATCAATTTGCTTCACATGGCAGTATTAAGTAAATCAATCAATCCCTGTATACGGTCTTGTGTGTTTCAGAAAGCACATTCTTGCAACTTGTTTAAGTTCATTATAACTTAAAAAGAAGAAACGGAAATATAATGAAAATTGAAAAAAATAGAGGGAGAGAGCAACTATATGTCATGAGATAGGAAGCATGCTTGTGTAATCCTTGTCCAAAGCTTTTAAGGCTGGGAAGACAGCTTATTGACGGGGCCACAGGAGTCAGTTAACGCAGCATGTCCATTGAAATTATTGGAAAACTTATAGCTCAAAGCTTGTCACCAGGTAAAACAATCCTCAATAATTGACTCCTTCCATTCTATGCTTGCTCATCAAGCAACCTCTCTTTTTCTTCCCATTTTTCAGGTGACATTACGTGGTAAAATTACGGATAGATAAGGCACTGTTAAGGCAACTAGGAAGTCGTAAGCAGTAGTTTCGATCTTATCTTATCTCTTTTAAGTATAATGTTTCGAATCGGTGTAAAACTAAAACCAAAAGGATGAAGAGAAAAAGTAAAAGCAATCTCTATCATCATCATATCATATAATAGAGAGGCAGAGGTTTGAGTTTGACATTGACGTGTCAGCAGAGGGTGTGCCCACAAAGTGCACAAAATAGTCTGAAAAAATGGTAATAATAACGAAATGAATGACAAGTCGAGGGTGGTGGATGTTGTTGGGCTTTGTGAGTAGAGAGAAGAAGTTCGCTTCCCAATTGCCGACAGCTCTCGCTTGGGCCCACACCCAACCTCGTTGTCCCCACTTGCGTCACTGGCACTGGGCCCACACGAACACCCACTTGCTTTTACGTTGATATTTTCAAGGCATTTCCGTGCCAAGCGGTGGACCTCCATCTCCGTAGCAACAGTTTACGTTTTCATCTCTTTCGCATGTTGAAGTGAGTTCAGGTCAGGTATGTGAATCAGATTTAATAAAATAGACCTAGAATGCTGCCTTGACACCTTCTTTTTTTTATAATTTAAATTTAATAAATACAGAACCCATTACAACCCTCCAACCTCAAAATTTACATTTTCAATTCACACGTAAAAAAAGAAAATTTTTAAAATGTTATTAAATTTTTTGGTATATTTAATTTTTAAAAATTAAAAAAGAATGCTTGACATAGAAAAAAGCAAAATAATAAAGGCATGGGACAATAACAAGGAGGAAATGGGGACCCTTGATGAAGTGACGACGCTCACGTGACAGAGCCAACCCTTTTTCTTCCATTTAAGGCACGAGTACCAAATTCACCCTCCGCCTGTCAACCACTTGTGTTATGTCACTCTCTCCTATAAAGCAAAGGCCAAATTTCGAGCGAGTACGGCTTGAGGTTGAGGTAGGGTTATTAATTACACGTAATATTTTTATTTATGATTCAAATCTGTAATTTTTTATCACAAAGATTCATCTTTTATAAAGCAAAGCAAAAACACTTAAGTTGAGGGTTGAGTGTATATTTAGATTAATACGATGGGTGAATTCGGTATTCCAATCATTTTAGCCTGTAACCTAATTGGCTAACTAGTTCACTAGGCATATGCTATTGCTGACTCACAAGATACTTGGTCCCCTCGACGAAAGATTTCGATGAGAACATTATTACATTTACACCTCCTCTACGCGAGTTTCCAAGGCCAAGTTTTAAAAAAAAATGCATTGGGAAGTACGTAGAATATGATTTTCTTGTCCCTTAGTATTTTCAAATGTATATTTACAGTCATATTACATACAGGCGGTAGTGGGCCGCAAGTGTAGGTTTGCATGCAGGAAGCCAGCAATTGAATAGAACGACAACAACACCCTTCAAGCATCGATGTATGTATGAGCATTGGAAACTATAACTTTTACCCATTTTTTTAATAATTTCTTTGGACCCAAGAGTTGTGTAATCCCAAAGGCATGTCTTATCATCTTTTTGTTCTTGGTCAACGTAAAGAAGAATTAAAATCTTCAAGGAGCCACCATGCCTGTCCTTCCCTTGTCCTTAGAAGTCTTAGGTGTTGCACAAAACTAGGCTAGCTTCAGAGTCTTTGAAGAGCTGCTTTGCACAAAAAGAGGTCGCTACTTGCTACCTACAACAGTTTTCATCGATATTTGCATCCGTTGTTTGTTTGTTTACTTCTATATTAGTTTACTGCCGTACCCCTTTGTCTTCTTTTACCAAATCCATCGTCAGCTTCGGTTTTGCCCTCTGGTTGTCTTCTAACAAGGTAGTTTATACATCTGCCAGATAATTGAAACCAGTCTTAGAAGGAAACTATTGTTGTTATCTCCTTTGATTCCTGCAATTATTTCATTACCTTCTATATCTATTGCAGTTCTGGACATGCAAATTATCATCTCTCTGCTCAAAGAACACAGTTCCAACTTTTCATGGTGCCTAAAAGTTATTTTACACACACCATTTGCAGTGCGTGGTGTTTTAACTTCTAACAAGTGCATTCCTCGTCATACCTTACTTGACGCTAAGCAATTTACAATTTTCAATTCAGACTGCAGAGAAAAAGTTAGCAATTTTAAGCACTTACACAACCTGATTTCATCGGTTGTTTTTTAAAGATATAGAAACCCAAGATTTATAATCAATCATCTACTTATGTGCGTTAATCTTGTCTGCTAAATATATTCCATGACCAGTCAACAAAGCAGAACGAGTTATGACAATAGAGACGAAACTTAGGTATCTAAATCCTTGGCTTTGTCTATAACAAGTTCCTAAATAATTAAACCTGGTAATTGGAATTTGGACTCCACTCATGGCATCCATGAGGAGTGCATCTGCAAATGTGACGACACCAAACCCCATAAAGATATATGCTTTTCATGGTCATAGAGCTCCGAGTATTATATACTCCGGTGTGGTTTTGGCAACGAGAACATGACAAAGTATAATAAGAGTGAGATCGGCAAATCCGATAAATGTTTACATCCTATAACACCTAGAGATGCTTCCCCACGTATTATCTCGTATATTTTAGTCAAGGACATTATCAGGGTCTCACCTAATTATAATATCGATGACGTTGATACTCTATTGCAGGAGAAAAAACAAACCTATACAATACGTGGTATCAAGGAACCTAAATTGCATTGTGAAGAACCATTTGTTAGCTTACTACCGTCTGATTATTGACTACTGTTGTGTAGGTAATGTTATCTCTCTCACGCAACAAGATGGTATAAAAAACCTTGTGCCACATGCAGAGAGGATTAAAAATGGGATTCTTATAATGATATAATCACGTATAATTTGGACCGAATATTCGCACGCATAAGACCCGCTCATTATACTAATCACATTGATTAATACTTTAGCATTAGAAACGCAACCTGCAGCAGCAGCATGTGAGAGGATCTCGGGATTGACTCTCTCTGCACAAGCTGTGAAGTTGGTTCTTTTTTTTTGTTTTGTTTTCAGATTTCTTGATCCGATCTGAAGTACGCAGAGGTTCAGATTCAAATCATATGTTCTCTATTAGTACTATGAAGGGTGTTTGTTAATAACTGAAGATAAAAACTTGTACATAACATAAGTATAGGACTATAGGTACGCAAGCAATGGCTCCATATAAAATGATTCTAACCACATCTTTAAAATTCAAATACATTCCTTTTGAGATAGTTCCATTCTTCGTGAAAACCAAACGGTAGTTGAGTACATTCCCCCTTAAAAGCATATCAATAGACCAAAAACACAATATTGGCATGAGAACTTTTTTATTGTTCCTATACCTTTCAGAAGTTGACGAAGCCGGACTACATCTGTACGAGTATTCTTAATGGAAGAGTTGAGTTGAGATGAGCTAGTTATTAGAAAGGTCTTTACATTTACACCACTAGGCCCATTACAGCATCAAAATAATCATTGGGGCCCATTATAATATTCAAAAATTAAGACTAATAACACCCAAATCCGGCCCAATATGAAGATCCAGTTATTAAGCCCAATAACGTATTACGTTTTTGTTGGACTGTAAAACGTAAAATCTATTCTAGGGACTGTGCATCATCACGTTTCCAATTCCACCGGCGCGTGTGCAGATGCCCTAGGAAGATTTCAATTTCTAGGGTTTGTGGTCCAATTTGGGCGTTTTAGGGATTTCGGTGCAATTAGGGTTTTCAGTGTCTGGAAATGGAAGCCGAGAAAGCGAAGCTCTTCGTGGGAGGTATATCTCGGGAGACAAGTGAGGAGGCTCTTACAAGCCATTTTAGCAAGTACGGTCATGTCTTGGGTTCTTTGGTTGCAAAGGACAGAAACGCGGGAAATCCTAGGGGGTTTGGGTTTGTTTGGTTCTCCGAGACTTCCTTCGCCGACGAGGCTCTTAAAGATGCTCATGTAATACTAGGAAGAACGGTTAGTTCTTAAGCTCTTGGTTTCTTGTACTTCTACCATCTATTTTAGTAGTGTCTATCCTGAATTAGGAGGCTTGTAAGTGTAGAACTAGAGCGCTTAGCTTTCATTTGCTAAGAAAGAAAAGTACAAAGAACGGGAGATTACCTTATTTTCTGCCTTTGAAGTTCCATGTGTGCATGGAAACTTGCTTAAATTTTGAAGCTGGAAGATGGAAGGATAGACTTTGTTTCGACTTTTTTGTTTTTTAAATGTTAGAAAATAACTTTAGTGCTTTTAAATATAGGTGACTCGGCTAGTTGTGCAGCTTAGGGATTCTTCTGTCTTGCTAGTTTAATTTTGGTATCATTTCGTTTTTCTTGTGGTAGTGGAGAGAGGTTTTGAATTTTTTGTTTACTATGTTTTATTAGATATCGGATGTAGTTTTCATTATCGGTAGTACTTTCTGGTTTGTTGATTCAGTAGAATTTTCGTTTTCTTTAGGTAGAAGTGAAAAAAGCTATCCCAAGAGGTGAGCAACATCAAAACAATCAGGAGAAGTATCTTGTACAGCAACAGCAACAGCAACAGCAACAGCACCAGCACCAGCACCTGTCCAACCAACTTCATGGTGGGCTTGATAGAACGGGTAGTACAGGTGACAAGTCTGAGTATTTTAGAACTAAAAAGATCTTTGTTGGGGGTTTATCAGCTAATTTGACTCAGGAACGGTTTAAGAATTACTTTGAGAAGTTTGGTAGGATAATGGATGTAGTCGTCATGCAAGACAGCTCAACTAACCGACCAAGGGGCTTTGGGTTTGTCACTTTTGATTCTGAAGAATCTGTTGACAGGGTTATGGTAAACACATTTCATGAGTTGAACGGTAGACTTGTGGAGGTTAAGAGAGCTGTGCCAAAAGAGAGGATAAAAAATAGTAACAGTAGTTGTGTCACAGCAGGTGCAATAAACGGGACTTATGATAAGGCTAATCAATTGGGAAAATTCTTTTCCTATGGTCCTGAACATGAAACTTATTCAGGTTATGCTCCTCTTCCTGTGTACAGTAGTGTTGGAGGATATCTTTATGGAACTAGTGCTTATCCCGGTGGATATTCCGTAGTAGGATATGGCAGACCAGGGCCACCATCCTTTGCAGCTACACCAATCGCCCCTGGGGGTCCTTGGAATGGGCCAGTGATGATCGGATCTGGGCTGTGTCCTTTTCCTTATGGCAACGGCTGTATTTATCCTGCTTACATGTATGATGCTGTTGGTGTTATGGGTGCAATGGAGTACAATAGGATTACTAGGCCTACAGTGACCGGAAAAGTGAACGAGATTCTTGGTGGCAGTGGATGTCTTCTACCTGATAATATGCCTCAGCCAACTGAAGGATTAAAGACGGAAGTAGATTCTTCAGATTTGAATAGTAATGGAAATGCTTCTAGCTAGCAGAATTTGACGGGTCTTGTGAATAGATCACCTCTAGTTGACATCCTGTACACAAATTCTTTCACTGATTGGGTAGAGCAGTTAACACTGTCACTGTTTAGATGTCCATTTCTTATATGTCAATCATGTCACATGAACATGTTGCTTAGTGTTTTTTACAGTAACTTCACTAGTAAATGATTCAGTCGTCTGTAACATAATGCCTTCGGTCATCTTCTCTTTGCATAATCCCCTATGAACAGTGATTATAAATTGTAACGAGTCGTTTCTAGTCCAATACTTCGATCTTTTCTGACGTCTATATTTCATCTGTCTTCTGGTGTATGAGCATTCATCTCTTTCAGGTTTTCTGGTGAAGATTGCATGGATTGATATTGTCACGGTAAAATGTGTTGGCCGTAAATTGCCCTTCCATAAACAAAAAGGTTTCATGTTCATCGTAAATTCAATAATAAAGCATTTCATCTTAATTCCTACTTTTAGGAAAGTTGAACAAATAGAAGACACGAGGAATAAGGATCATCGTTATATTCATTCAGGAAAACGAAAAATGAAACGTGACGCATTCTTTATTCAAACGGGTTTTGGGCCGCTTATCTTTTTGGGTTATCATAGCCACACAGCTTCGACGCAGCGCAGAACTATCGAAGGTGTTGTAAGAGATAAACCAACGAGAAGACAAAAAATGGAATGAAATCAGCGATAAAAAATGATGCTGCTAAGCCAAGCTCCAGGAGGAGCTTTATCGGCCAGAAGATGCACCCACTCCTCACCTCTTGGTTTCACTCACCAAAAACCACCTCTCTTTTCCAATTACGACACCAACTCCAAGTTCCTTCTAAAAAAACGCCACTTCTCTCTTGCCGTCGCTAACCCTGAGAGTGGTGTGGATTCTACTTCTACCACCAAGCCACCTCTTGCCAACAGCAATCCAAATGACATCGTTTTTGTGGGCGAAGATAACGTTCCTTTGGAAGGCGTCATACAGTTCGAGAAACCCACTTCGTCTCGTTTAGACAAATGGGGGTACGTTTGATGTCTAACTACTGTTACAATTACAACTCTCTTTTGTTGGTGGCGTTTGGGTTTTGATTAGTTCTTGTGCAATGAATTTGTGAACAGTCGTGTGGCTCTGCTTTCTGGTGGAGATGTGTTGGCTTTACTCTTGTTCTCTGCAATTGGTAGATATAGTCACGGTTTTCCGGTTTTTGACTATGAGACACTGCGTACTGCTGACCCTTTTATCGCTGGTATAGATACTTGTATATCGTTTATTTTAAATTTGGTTGGAATTGCAGCCTTTAATTGATATTGTTGAAATTTCGACTTGCTAAATTACGTGCTTTTGGGATCAAAATGAACAGGTTGGTTTCTGGGTGCTTACTTCCTTGGGGGCTACGGAGAGGACGGTCGTGGAATGAATGGTTTTTCCAATTCTGTTATTGCAGCTGCTAAATCATGGGCTGTGGGAGTACCTGTAAGTTTCTGTTCTGACCAGTGATTTGATGCAATATAAAGAACTTAATTATCAGAGCCTGCATGTTGACATTGATTCCTGGTGGCCGTGAAAGTACACTTGAGACATGCAGAAGTTATTTGAATTGATCACACATTTTCTAGGATCTCAGTATCTTCTTGGGTTGGTATCGTGTGGTAACGCTGGAGTTCTTAATTCAAGTATTTGAGGTGATACTCACTCAGACAATCACGATTCTTTAGTTGATTCTGAAGAATTGTGATGGGAGATGAGAGATATGTCATATAATCACTTTTCAATTGCTTGCCTATGCTACAGACTTTCTTCAATCGACCATGTTTATGAACTGAGAAAATCTAGGATGTTCTTACTTGTTCATTTTTATATGTATGTTTATCGTGGAATCACATGAGCTTGTTTATCTGTCCAATACAATTATGTATTTTTAGGATCTCAACAACAACAATGGAATTTTACATTTAAACTTTGGATGCGCTCTATCTGGACAGCTAGTCTTCTTCTAAAACTTTGAGGTTTTTTGGTAATTTACTTAATTCAGTTTTCCATGCCAATCACTACAAGATCTAGAGACATTACCAAAGATCGGGGCATCTTGTTGAATCCTTATTCTTACTATGGGATTTAAGCTTCCTCTATTTGCTAAAACATATTAAAGATCCACGAGAAAGTGAAAAATGGAAGTTTATGACAAGAATGTACTTGCAGTTTAATACTATTTCAGAAAAATATCATACTTTGATGACCATGGGAGCACATAATCTAAAGCTGCTATTTGTGGTCCATCTACATCTTTCAACTTATACATTGGTCAACAGCTTAATGTTTGCAAACATACTCTAGCAGATGTCAAGGCTGTTTGTTCTTCAATTTTTGGTATTGTAAATTCTAGAGGCAGAAAGTTTATACAACTTTTTTTCCCCCTCAAAGAGTCTTGTTAATTATGACCTTTTGCTTTTGTATTTGTTTTCCATTTGTAAACGTTTTGCTATTCCATGTTGTACAGTCTGCTTTCAAATTAAGAACATTGTTTGAGTGGTGAGCATGGCTTTAACTAACAATTGTGCAATTCTAACTTCGATTCATCAAGCAGACTATTAAGAAGAAGGATGTAGTTGATCAATTTTTGTTTATTTAACACTTACCTATTCTGCAGCTGGGAATACTTATAAGGGCTGTGACGTCAGGCCACATTCCACCTTACACATTTATTTTAGTAACAATGGGAAGCACAGCTGTTTTACTTATTGGATGGAGAGCATTATCAGCCAGAATCCTTCCAGATTCTACTAGTAAGAAGAATGACATGTACAGACAAGGAAGCCCATTTGAGTTATTTGAGGTATTGCCTTATGTGGTTATGTGATACGCCTAACTTTGAATCTTTTGGTGATAGCTTCTCACCTTACCTACTGTTGTTTGTCAAGAGTCTTGTTATCTTAATTTTAATTTTGAAACTTGACAAACTTCTAAGATGAACAGCCTATGCATAAGTTACCATTATAAGATATTTGCTGGATGATGCTGGGAAAAAAAAATGTAGCGTGAATAGCAAGTGGAAGCATAATAGACTTTGGACCTTCTCTTTTTCTTGCCTTGCCACCTAAATTATTGGTACACCACTGAATTAGAAAAGAGACATTTGAATTTTTCTGAAAATATGGACAAATTTTGATCCTGTTTTCGTGATATTGGTCTTCATTTTCTCCTTGCATATGCTGTAATGGATGATTCTTAGTTACTTAATGCAGTTGCTGGGCTCATTGATAAGGAGGTGGTGAGGGGAATATTGCATGTGTCGATTAGAAAAAGGTGATACCCTTTTTCCAAGCATCTCATTCAGTTTTGCTGTCAAAGAATTTGTGCGAATCAGCCAAGTGAGGAAAGAAATCAAGTTACTTGTTGTATATGATAATTATTTATCACACTTGAATTATGCTTGCTCCTTTCAAAACTTTTCTGTGAGTTGCTTTTTTTCCCTTGATTTGCTTAATATAATTAAATGGAAAGTGTAATTCTAACGAAAACTCAAGCGTTCTGCTGATTCAGCTCTGCTTCATCTAATAATCTGAACTGATAATCATTTCTGCTTGTAATGAGGCTATGTTTAGCGAGTTATTAATTTTTGTTGGACGTCCAAGATCATAAACATCTACAGATCGTCCATCCCATGCATCTAAACACGATTTGAACCTTAATTGGTGAGGAGGTACTCGTGACTCGCTAGCTACCGGCATAAATTTAAAGTAAATTATTGTTATAGCAAACTAAAGAGTACGTTGGACTATCTTTATGCGAATCGGAACCATTGGTAACCGACTTATTCATGTACTTTGTTTTCCTAAGAAATAAAAGGGGTTGTTGGTACTATGGTTTTCCACCAACAGTTTCACATCTGTGTTTGACAAAGCAAGAGCGTTGGTTGGTTCAAATTTCTCGTTTTCAAACGGTTAGTGCCCAGCTGAAACAGCTCGAGGGGACAAATTTTCATCCAGCTTGTGCTTGCTGTAGTAAGACAGGCACCAAATCTCAGTTTGTGAATATCCTTGACCGAACACAGGACAGGACGATCCTTGTTATTGACTAGGAAATTGTTTTCATGTTACCAAACAATTAAGTGAAGAAGGATTAGGTTGTGTGATAACGTTGATTAGATACATGAAGGGGACATAGGGTCGGCCTGGTAACGCAGTCTCATTTGTAGTAGCCGCCGCAACAGAGATGGGCTATTACCCCTAAGACGTCCCATCACCTAAGAGTGTGACAAAACAAAACCCCTCTTCTTCAATAATTCTCAGAGCATGCTTACATTTAAGTCGTGTTTGACCATTATCAATTGATACATTATATGCTTCCTAATCCAACAATAAGGTAACTGTTAGGAGACACCTATATTATCTAGATCTAGATCATTTCTTGTTCCCAAAAGATCCGTTCTTCGGTTAAAGACAAACCCTTCTAACATGGGCTAGTTTGAAGATAAATGAATGGATCTGCACAAAATGCACAATGGCTCACCGTCCAAAAGCTCATGGTCCATTTAGGTCTCGCTCTTATCTACTTTAACCTACCCCTGAAATTCGAATTCTATTCGTTACGTCAAACTCGACATAACGTAACGTGGGTCAACCGGTTCAAGTCTCGTAGCCCAGTGGGCAGTGACAAGTACGCAAAATGCTCATCATGTGGAGATGTATCCGACTTCACATTCCTGGACAGTCAAAACAGGTTTCCGCTTAAAAAGCTACTATGCTAAATAAGGAAACAACTTTCATAGTCATCTGTACATATAACGAGTAAGGTGAAGGATGTGGCAAGTGAATGGCCAACGGGGTTTCAATGCCAATGTGCAGTAATGCTCTTGGAATTGAAGTGGGGGTTCTGACGATTGAGTGCTAAATTAGTGTTGAAGTGGGAATCCACGAAACTTGATAGGGGTATAGCTAGGTAGCTACTTTAGGTCTGAACTCAGATTGAAGGGAAGATCTTATTCATTCTCTTGGGAAATAGTAGAGCATAGGGAGGTGCAGCTTTAGGACGGTTCATTTTCCTGCAAAAGAGAAAATGCTTTAAATTTTGAGAAAAGCGTTGCTAATGCTACTGTCATGCGTAGGCTCTTTTCTTTTCCGGTCTTTGTTGTGCATTTGGTATAGATTAGTGACAAAAGAAGTAGCTTATAATGAGATAGGAAAAAAAGAAACCTCCCTTGAGGGAACAGGATAGAAAGAATCTATAGTGATTGAGACATGACAAATGGGGGTTGGATTTTGACATGTCATCTTTGGTTTTGTAAGAGAGAATAGTGACAAAAAAGAAATGGTAAGGCAGGTAGGGAGTTAAGTGCTTGGCATGCAAGAGAAAAAGCGTTAATGGAGGGTGAGGGTTGTGTAAATCTGTCTCTTTGGGGGAATTTTCTTTTTCTCTTTTGGATGGTAAGTGTTGAATTGAAGTTGGGGGGGTGCCTCTCTCTTGCTGTTAAGATGAGTAAATAAAAAACGTTCATTTTCAACAGTAAAGCCACAGATAGTCACACACAGCTGGAGCCTGTTATAGATTGTCCTTTATGAGTTTGAGTTATTTTGGTGGCCAATAAGGCAGACTGAGTGATCTCATTATCCACTTCTTTCTCTCCGCCCACCCCACTTCACATCTCCCTTTAGATTTTGTGTTCTCATGTGAATCTCTTCAGTTCTTACCTCATTAATTTCTGCAGCAGTCTCCCTTCAGACTTCACTTAATAGCCCTGGAAATTGTATGTCAATTTTAAATGCGTTTTGTACATTACAAGATCAATATCAACCCTAACTTCAATTAAGAAAAAGAATAGTAAACAATTCCATATGAGCTTTCGCTTCTTAGATATGAAGAGATAGGAAGTCTTCTCGTTTATACAAGAAAAAAAATTGAGAGAGGACATCAAGTTTAAGTTAATGGACATGGCTCTGGTGCATGTAAGCTGAACATAGTGACTAAACTATGATGAGATTGGCCTAATTATGTAAAAATAGTTGATGTATGATCACTATTGCCCCTCTGTGCTTGGTGAATGAAAGGAATGTTGTTGAAAACATACCATAAGAAAAGTTGTGAGCAAAGTTGCTGACTTTTGTGGACTAAGAGAGTGTCTGTCCCGGAGCTAATTAAAACAATAGACTGAGCTAAGGGCAACTGTTTTCTACTGTTGCCTTCTTTTTAAAATTCTTGTTTTTGAAATCCTCTTGTCTGTATCATGTGACAAAGTTTTGTTCTTTATTGGGAAATAGATATTATGGTGGATGTTGAAATGATTTTGGAAACCTATTTAGTTATTGGACAAAGTATTTACGATATGAAGGAATTAATGGTGGATGTTGAAATGATTTTGGAAACCTATTTAGTTTATTTTGTAATCTGAATTCCAGAATGCTTGAGCTAGATGATAACCATTGCATATTGTTAAATAATGTCAGTTTTGCTGGTTCTTGGTTGATGTGCATTCAAGAAGCCCTTAATACAGGGAAGAGTAAAATAACATGCCTCGCCTTCTAAGAAATAGACATACCCACTATAAAGGGAAAAAGAAGAATATGTAATACCACCTTCTATTATTTAATAATGAAGAGCTGTCTTGGCATTGATTGATTTTTTATTTATTTGTGTTTTTCGGTTCTGTAATATTTATGTCAGTATTTTACTTCTTTTATTAAATTTTATTCAATTGTTTCAGGGTGAAGATAACATTACTCGCTTTGTGCA
>JANQAP020000159.1:1552549-1566166 GCA_026874005.2 Erythroxylum coriaceum
AATTGTTATTTCGATTTCATTGATGTATGGAATTTTGGAGATTGATTAGAAATATTTTTCATAGAGTGTTGATGTTTATCTAAACTCACCTTCGGGTTGATTTATTCTAAAGATTAATAAGATTGTTTTGATTGCGTTTTATTTTGATTTATTGTGATTTAATTCGATTCTTCACAACTGGGCAATAAACTGAGAGAGTGAGCCAGTAAAAATCATCGATTTAGGTTAACGAGAGTTAGGTAAGTCGATAGGTAGAGAATTGAATCAAACTGGTCGAGCCTTATAACGAGAGATCGAGCACAGATTCCCAGTAGGTTAATAGACAACATTAGAACTAATTTAAGTTTTGGACAAATTGCGGATCGAGAGATTGCAATTTCCATAATTTGAATTAGGAAACACCAATTAGGGTTAAGAATTATAACTCGAGAGAGAGTAATCCACCTTAGGACCGTTTAAGCCTATTAAATCAGAAAATTCATAATTAGATAGATTTTCTTTAATTTCGAATAAATTATCCCTTTCTCTCAATTAGTCACTTCTAGGTTGAAATTCAGGTTATTTGTGTGAGTTGCTTTTGTTTGTTCTTTTGGTTATTTAAATTCTCATATTTGATTCTTGATTAGTTTTAATTACTGTGATAGTTGTTTAATTAGGTTTTACGAACTTAGCTGCCGTTAGATTTTAGAACTAGTTATCTTCCTCGTAGGATCGACAACTTAGGTACTACGCGAACGACTCGTGCGCTTGCGGTAATTACCAAGGTTAAAAATATTGAAACTTAGAGCGTGTAACCTTGAGTAAACATATATCCTTCTAGGGGGTATATGGGTGTTACATCCTTCTTACTCTTTTGTTTTTTTTCTATCAGCACGTGAATCTAAGATATCCCCACTCAAAAATTGACAGCAAAAGATTTTCATGGTTCTAATTTTTGAATGATAATTTAAAGGTAAATTTTCTAGTCTGTTCTTTATATTTTGGACTTACTGAATACTTGAATACATAATAATTAATTTGTCTCCTTTAACAATATTTGCTCATACATATAACATTTGACAATGTTTTCGTGGACATGATTATATGTTTTATTCACCAAATCCAAATCCTGTTAACTTTCTTTTTTTTTTCTTTACATACTATTTTCATTTGAATTTTTTGAGTTGTTCTCTGAATCTTACTATTAAGAATTAATGCAACCCTTAGATGCTCCAATTGTGTCATAAGGAGGGGCTTAAGGTAGCCTTTTTGTTATATGCCAGGATAGCTTCTCTGATTTCTATTTGACTTCATTGATTATTTTGACTTTCTCTTTAGGTTTTAATTATTCAATAACAATACTTAATCATAATTATTATTATGAAGTTTTATTTTAACTTAGATGACGTAAATTAGGGAGCTTTATTCTTATTCATAATTCTATATTAAAAATTATTTGAACACAAAAAATCAAAGTTTTGTAGAAAAAATATTATTCAAGTCAATATTAATTATAAATTATGAACCTCTTATTAATTAAGTTTTATAATGAATAAATTATCATATTATTGACTCAAAATATTTATTATAAAAAGTTTTATGTTCATATCCTTTTAAAATTTAGCATCGATCTAATTTTATAATAAATACAAATAGGAATAATTTTATTATTTATTGATTTATAATTTTTATTGAAAATAAATGAAAACGAAAATTTTGTATAAGAAAATATGCATAAGTCCTACATCAATTAGGGAGCTTCACAGGTATCAATTAGGGAGTTTTATTCTTATTCATAATTTTATTTTAGGAAGGAAACTATTTGTAAATAAAAAAATCAAAATGGGTGAGGTAACTTTGACCATAGAAAAGTTATTGTGGCATTAGCATAATGCAAAAAATACAATAATACTTAATCAATTCACTAAATAATGTATAACTTTTTCATGAATACTTATTTAGTGGGTAATATAACTTTGACGGTAAGAAAAATAATAATTGTAATAAATTTTTTAAATAAATAAAGCATAAAAACTTTAGTTTTTTTAAGAATTAGGATAAAAACTTTAATTTTTTAGGAATTAGGATAAAAACTTTAATTTTTTTGTCTAGCAACTGTCATTACTTGAGATTTGAAAATTGACTATATTATATTATAATTTTTTTAATTATTAATTTTAATAAAATAATATTAATAAAAATGATACAAAAATTAAAACAAAATTATTTACTCAATTAATTTGAAATTTTATTTAATATTTAATTTATTATAATATAACTAAATTGAAAACTTTTTATTTTTTTGAAAAAATCAATTCTATTTTTAACAATAGAAACGTTGTAATTCAACTATATTCCAACTTATCATATTTATTTTAAAATATGTATGTATGATAAAATTATTATAACTTCTCCATATATATCTATTGTCAAAAAGAGAATTGATTTCTATTTTTCTTTGAACTATTAGGATCATCATAATTAGATCAATTGTAATTTCAATATCTATTCTCTTTAGTGAAAAGTAAATCACTGTTAGTTTTAGATGTTTTAAAACTACTTGAAAAATAAAAATTAGATTTTGAATATGGTAGCTTTTATCATAAAAGTTTGTTTTGCGTTTTTAAATTTTTAATATAGGATATTAAATTTTGCTCTTTATTCATTTCCTCTTTCATAGATATAATACCATTGATATATCGTTATGATATATTATCGAGCTATTGGTATTTTATTGTGCCTATATACTTCTTCCAGTTCTATATGGGTATTGTTATTCTTTTTTAGTCTAATTGTGTTATAATTGGTTTATATGGCATTTCATAAAAAGCCTTTGTCTGGAAGTGAAAAAAGGAAAAAAAAGAAAACAAATAGAACAATTAATAGAATCCCAAAAAGGCGAAATTAATATATTTACTAAAAGAGTAGGATCCTCTAATGAGAATCATGAGGAATTAAGTAAAGGTAATTTCGAACAAAATGAAGAAAATTTAAGTGATGAGTTTCATATTTATGAGGATATTAGTAATTTGAGTGAGCGTGACCATTTAAGAAAAGCATCTAATTTAGAAAATTTAAGGCAGATGAGCAACTAGTCCCACTATATTGGGTATTTATGATTCTAGAAATTGGGATAATCTTGATAATAAATAAAGTAAGAGACATTTTAATTGAAAAAGGTCCTATAAGAGAATGGAATATTATGTTTCCTTTAGACAATAGCTCTCGACATTTTTTATGTTCTTACTAATCTAGAAAATTGAGTAATGGAGAGATCGACGATAGAAAATGGTTGGTTACGATAAAAAATGGTTGGTTTACTCTAAACATATATATAAAGTATATTGCTTTTGTTGTAAGTTGTTCAAATCTAATAGCAAACAAAGTGCATTATGAAATGATGGATTTAGAGATTGGAAGCATCTTAGTGAGAGACTTAAAGAACATGAGAATAATGTTGAGCATATGTCTAACAGGAGGACTTAGAATGAAATAAGAGTCAGATTGAGAAAAAAAATCAAACAATTAACAAATATTTACAATAAGAATTGTAAAGAAGAGAATGTTGGGAATAAGTTTTGATAATAATAGTTTCTATTGTGAAATGTCTTGCTAAATATAATTTCGCTTTTTGAGGATCCAATGAGAAACTCTACCAAGATAGTAATGGTAATTTTTTTTTAATTAATTGAGATGATTGATGAATTTGATGTAGGAATGCAAGATCATATTAGACGTATTGAAAATCATTCATCATTATTATCTTGGTCACAAAATTCAAAATGAGTTGATTTCTCTGTTGGCCCATAGTGTTAGAAGTTCTATCATAAGAATCATACAAGAGGTAAAATATTTTCTATTATTCTTGATTGTACCTTATATTTGAGCCATCAAAAACAAATGAGTTTGTTAGTGCGATGTGTGAATATGTCAAATAAAAAAATAAAAATAGAGGAGTACTTTTTTAGAGTTTTTGAAGGTAGATGACAAACCTGGATTGGGACTTTTCAATGAATTATTAAACGCGTTTAAGTCTCTTAACCTTAATGTCCATAATGTGAGGGGTCATGGTTATAAAAATGGTTCTAACATGAAGGGAAAACACTAAGGGGTTCAAAAGCGATTTTTTGAAATAAATTGGAGAACACTATATATGCTATGTGTTTGTTATAATCTTAATTTTACTCTTAGTGATATGATACATTCTTGTGTTAAAGTTGTTTCATTTTTTAGAGTTGTGCAATGCATATACACATTATTTTCAATTTCTTTTAAAAGGTGGAAGGTTTTACTTGATAATGTTTTGTGTTTAACTATGAAATCATTGTCTAAAACTTGTTGGGAGAGTCGAATAAAAAGTATTAAAGCTATTAGATTTCAAGCTCTTCAAATAAGATTCGCTTTGATGTAATTATCTACGTCTTGTGATTATGCCAAGTCAAAGCATGAAGTGAAAAGTTTGGTTAGTGTACTTGAAAGTTTTGAGGTTTTACTTGGTATGATTATTTGTTATAATATTTTTTTCACTATTAACATAGTGAGTAAAACATTGTAGTCTAAATCTATATGCATTAACGTTACCATAGAGCAATTATAAGATGTGATGATATCTTTTAAGAAATATAAAGACGAAGAGTTTGCCTTTAGTATGAATATTTCCAAAAGTCTTGTACATAAGAAGAATGTAATGCCTACATTTCCAACTAGACATTGTATTATTAGGAAAAGACAGTTTGATAAAAATGATCACGATGGAGAAATACAATTAGCTGAGGATTCTTTTAGAGTTAATTATTTTCTAGTTTTTGTTGATATGGTAATTGTTTCGTTGAAGAATAGATTTGAACAAATGACATTTGAAAATATTTTTGAATTCTTATTTGATTCAAAGAAGTTAAGATCATTGGATGATAATGAATTAAGAGAATGTTGTACTAATTTTACAACTACTTTTCTCTTGCTAATATGTCGGATATGGATTTAGATGACCTTTGTTTTGAATTAAAAGTGTTGCAAATGACTTTTTCAAATGATTTAATGTCATCAGGTGAAATTTTATAATTTGTTAAAGCTACAGATTGTTATTTAAATGTTTTAATTTTTTATCAAATTCTATTGACTATATATGTGACTATAGCATCAGCTGAGAGAAGCTTTTAAGAGTTAAAATTATTTAAACCTACTTGAGGTCATTAATTTCACAAGAAATGTTGAATGATTTAGCTATTTTATCGAGAACGATATGATGGAAAATATTGATGTTAATACTATTGTTAATGATTTTACATCTAAAAATGTACAGAGAAATTGTTTTTCATAAATCATGATCATCTGTGTGCTTGCTAGTATAATTCTCTTGGTGTTTTATAATTTGATATTATTGTTTGATTGCTGCTACTATTATTTTGTTGTTATTACTACTACTTTTAGTGATTTTATTGCTATTGAGATCTGTAAGATGTTATTAGCTGATGTTATGATCATTTAGTATTTTGTTAAGTGCATGGACTTATAAATTAAGTCACTTATGTATGGATATTACATTTTAATAATAAAAATATAATTTTAAAGTGAGCATAGTTTTATATTTATCGAGACTCTTTTTTTTATTTTGCTTAGGATCTATAAAATATTAGGAATGACCCTAATTGCATGTAAATCAACCAAAGGTAAAGGTGGTGTGAGATACTTATAGGAGAGAATAAGGATGCATAGGGACCTCTGTAAGCTAAAGGCTCCACGTATGTGTAAATGTACGATGAAACAAAATTGGAAATTAATTTCATCCCAAAACAAGCAACGAGTGGTGTGGATAGGAAACGAGATCCTTTGTGCCTGTAATCTTGTACCAGAGGATCTCATCCATACAAATAAGTGAGACCCAGAAAAATGTGTGATTGAAATCCTCTGGAATAGAATTATCACAAGGTTATGAGTATAGAGGATTTGATCCCTGTGGATAGCTATGGTTGTGCCCTTTACATAGGGGGACATGCAATGAAGGAGAGGAAACATAGTGATAAGGCCTAGTGCATGTAACTCAGTCATTAGCTATTGGCAATGGACCATTACATGCTCTTGGTTTGTGTAATTAGTGTAATGTATCTCCTTTATAAAAGACTATTATACGAACCCTGTATTTCTCCTACCAGTAATGAATTGTTGTTTTCAAGAAAAAAACTCATGTATTTGAAAACTAAAACTGAAAATATTAGTGAAACTAAACTAGTCCTAAAAAATTATAAATAAGTAAAAGTACAATTTTAATATTTTTATCAAAATTTAAATTATAATTTAATTTTTATTAGTATGATAAAAACTTAAACATTTTACAAACCATTTGATTTAATTTTCAAATTGGTATCTCTCTAAATTTCTATCATAATCATGTTTAGGTAACAATCTTTTAAGTTAAATCCTCATATTAGTTTTAATGTGAACTTTAATTGTTTGAAAATAATTATGTTTTGGCAGTTTAGAGTTTCTCAAATATAGAAAATCCAAAATCATCAAAATTAATTTGGGAGTGATTGAAATTCAACAGGGAAAAGTGAAATGGACAATTATAGTGATGACTTAGGGCCAGTGGTTGATTCATTGCTCTTGGTGCGTCTGACATTTGGTTAACTTTTATAGATGATGAATAAGTTTATCAATGTATCTTTATCTTTTGTAACATTTCACCATTATACAAAGTTGAAGTTTTGGATATAAACTTTTGTAGATAACTGCAGTTGGTTCCTATATGATAAATAATTAAGAATTTTGGTTAGTTTTGTTTTTACTCCAGAAGTGTTTTCTTTGCCCGTGATAATAATGACTAAGATCACTTCAAGGGATTTACAACATACCTTTCGAAGCCATTCTCGCAGGTTATAGTTATACACTTTAATAACTGTTTAATTGTATATTTGTGTATAAACTTCCATCTTCCATTCTTCTTTTATTACAATCAAGTTCATGCAGTGGCATTTCTGTGTGAAGTTTCAGAGTATCCAATATGTAGGATCTTAAGCCTTAGTTGAAAGCTTTAATGGAGTGATGCTTACTGACAATGCATTTGTTTTAGTGGCAACAATTGCCACTGCTTGTATTGGTTCATTAGTCTCGAATCCCTAATTTGGGGTCTCAGATAATTAGGATCTAGGTTAGTTACATACAACTAAGGTAGATCCCTAAGTTAAAAAAATTGGTATTTATCTAGCGGAAGCCTAACAAGAATTTAAAGTTCTATCAGTTTTGAGGCTTAAATCACATGTAACATAATAAGATCTTTTTCGAACATTGGTAAATATTAAAACATAGTATCTTCAACCTTTACAAATTTTAAAAATTGAATATAGTGCAATGCCATATGTAAAAAAATTATTGTAGAAGCTGAAATTTTACAATGTAAACATATTTCATGTTAGCAATCTAACATATTCATTTAATCACTACCCTTCCTAAACAACAATTCTCAGTTCGTAGTCATTTGACTACTTCAAAATTTTACTCAAGACTGCTATAAGGAGAAAGAAAGATGTTTAAAGTTGATGGATAAACATGAAATTTGGAAACATGGTCCCGTTCTGAAAAAGGTTGTCCAAGGAGAAATCATTCTTCTACTAGATAAGGTCATTGATGTTGTAGATGGATGTTTCCTTTGAAGGTGCTACTAACTTAAGCTTTTTTAACCAATTGAGTTGAGGATAGAGAGCCAATGTTTTCTCAATTCCTTGCTAAATCTTCCATTGTTGTCTATATCAATCCTCCTTTTCCAATTTCCTTAAACTAATCAAATGCAATGATAAGACTTATAATAAGTTAAACTCAAGCTTTGAATTTGATGTCTATTGAAAGATAATGTGTCCGAAACAAAGATATATTTATATGAAAGAAAGAAAGAAAAAATGAAAGAAATACTCAATAAGAGGATTTTAATAAGGTGTGTCTATATTTTTTATAGCCAAGAAAAGTTGGTTTCAATATATGCATTAATAACTCAATTTATGAGGAATACATATTTCCTATATAAAAACTAAGCTTATACAAGTATAGTAATATGTAACTTTAAAAAAAACTATAGTGATATGTAAACTTAAGTTGGAATAATGCAACATAACTTCCCTCTTACCAAACCTAACCTAACTTAAATATGACTTTAATAGATCCTATATTCCTTTTAAAGTTTGAAATCTACTAAAAAAGATGCATTTTTAGATAAGGCCTCTTACCAAACTTAACCTAACTTAAATATGACTCTAATAGGTCCTATATTCTCTCTAGAGTTTGAAATCTACTAAAAGATGCATTTTTAATTTCTCCTTATATATGGACATATACTCAACCGTACATAGTATCTCATTTCATTGATACTTTACTTCTTTGAGTGTATGAAAGTGACATGCTTATGTCCCAAACTATGTCTATCTTAGAAAATTCTCTGCCACATCAACACGCCAGTGTCTTCAAATATGTATTTTAGAGAAGAGCACATCTTGGCACATAGTTATATACATTGATGTGATCACCCAAATATTTGTAAAAACACCCTCCTTCTTTCATAAGTATCTAAGATTGCACATATGCTCATTCTTTCATAAAATACTCTAAGATTGCACCTGTGTATATCAACCATATATAATAGTCTCCACCTTGGCCAATATATCGTGTTCAACTAACATTTCTCCTAGAAATGCCTCTTAAGATTCCACATCAATGTATATAGGCTATACATAATAATCTATACAACAATTTCTACCTCAACTATTGTACTCTACATAGGTTACATTGTATCCATGTCTAATACCTGAAAATATTAATTAATTATAACCATGTCAAATACCTCAAAATATTAATTAAGTCCAAGCAATGCTAAAACTTCTATATAATAACCAACTTTTTCAATATACCAATTGCATTCTCTAAAGTGTGAACCATTTATAGTAAGATCTTTTTATACACATTCAATTACTTTACCTGGTGAAACCTATACATATTCAATTACTTTACCTTGTGAAACCTAACGTCCTTCACCATAGCACCCATCCATCTATCTTTCTCCTGGTTGACCATAGGCCACAAATATTTAAATCCTCATCATCAACAGTAAGAACATAAATGATTTAGTCTTCTCAACCATATATTGAGTAGCCTAACAATCTATCTCACTCTATTTATGGTTATACCATGTTAATACACTCTTCCTAACATCGTTATATCTCTTGAACTAGAATTTCTAGCCCCTTTAGTATCTTTTCCAAACTATTATAGTTCTAATTATACCACCTTAGTTATTGCCCGTTATTGATCCTAAAACATCCTTTTAATAAGTTTACCTCAACATATATGCTTCCTAAACACTAAATTCTTGACCTAAACTATTTACTAAGGGCATAAAACTTGTAAAATTCTAACTTCTAGTATTTTACACTCTTTAATAAGCTTCCCCTATAAAGTTATCCTTTGCTTATTGAGCTGACCAAGTTATGTGTCATAACATATTACTATCTTCCTTATCTTTATTATTACAACTTCTTCACCTAAAATTGTGCTCTATATCAAATTATAGATCTCTTTGTTTATTTTGATCCTTTCATCACAATTATCGCATGCTTAGCCACCTTAATATTATCTCCATTAGTTTTATATCCAAAATCATTTATATGTAAGGTGCCTAAAGAGATCAAGTTAATCCTCAAATATTGTACATATGTGAGACACCATTCAATATCCTAACAACACCAATAAACATCATGATCCTATTAGAAAAACCCTAACCAATCAGGTTATGATAATTTCACAAGCTTTATCATCCCCTAACTTGATAGTAAAAGTTTCCTGATGTTTATGATGTAAGCATCTTGTATGCAGAATATATGACTCTTTAAATTGACTTGTTGAAACATAAAGCATGTATCTATCACTATAATATTAGTTCCTACTATGCACTAAATTATAAAACCTTGATGAATCATCAATTTTCTTTTTATCCTTACACTCCTTATTTGGATAGTCCTTCCTAATATGCCCAATTTGTTTGCACTTGTGACACGAAACTATCATTTTAGCTGTAGTTTTTGATCATGAATTTCACTTAAATAAGTCATCTTTCCCTTACTTCCTTTCACAATCCTAACTTCCTCTCACATATAACCTTTCAACTTGAGTACTTTACTAGTATTGAGTCTTTATTGGTTACGATCCAATAATATAATAGGGATATCCTCCACATTGACTTTGTCTTTACCTAGTATGAGAGTTGTCACTAGATATTCATAAGGAAGAGGTAAAGAATAAAGTAGAATCATTATTTTATCCTTATCTACAATAGTCACCTCAAACCTCAACTGATCTTTATCTATTTGTTGAATGCACCATTATTTTGTTTTAGATATGTTTCCTCTTGTATCTTTATCATGCATAATCTTTACTTCAGATACAATTTATTTGTGAGAGACTTTGACTATGTCTATTAATCCTAGTCAAACAATAACACTAAAATAAACATTTTAAAAATTAATTAAATTATTAAACAAATGAAATAAGATATCAAAAATTAAAAAAAATTAAGAATACATAATATTAAGTTTTCAGGGTTCACTTAAATAGAATTTCAATTATCATTTAAGATTTATTATTATTCTTAAAATAACAATTAACCTAGTGTATCTATACTCTTTCTTGATGCAGAAAAGTATATTTAATTAAGTATTTAAGCATAGTTAATCTTTTTATTATGAGAAGAGTCTAGGCTACTTTCATTCTCTAGATCTAAGGTATTTATTCCCAAGCGCATAAATATCACTTCACCTCTCGGTCCTTCATTACAATACCTAAGATTGAATCTATAATGGCCAATCATAAACTCAATAATTAAGGATAGAGAGAATAAGATTAACCAAACAAATAATTAAATCATATATTAATAATTAAAGAATCCATCACAAGCTATATTCATAACCCTAACTATGGTTTTAACTACTAAAAATAATGAGATAAAACTAAAATGTGGAAATCTTAATATGAAGAAAATAAAATGAAGGAAGAACTAGAAGAATTGACATGGGCTCCCTCAAATCTTACTTCAAATCCCTTCTTGATGCTAAAAAAACCCTAAAACTAACATATTATTAACAAGGAGGTTGTCATTAGGCTTTCAAGTACCTTAACACAAACCCTAATAAGAGTATCAATAAGCTAGGGTCACATAAGAGCATTCTAAAGTGATTAAACTTATAATTCCACATGTTCGTCAAGTACTAGTATGAGAACTAATGCCTTTTACATTTTTATACCATTATCAATTTTATTCTAAATTTTTAAGGTGTAATATGAAAAGTATAACACTAGTTCCACTTAATATCTAGAGTTGGTTTTTATTAGACAAATAAAAGGACCATCATGAGTTAAACACAGACTGATGTTGGTCCCATATTTGACAACTGTTCTTACTTTTCCATAAGTTCTTGATATCTTTAAGTTGGAATCAATCTCTAATATCTTTTAAAAATTTGTTGCCTTATGAATTAACTTTTAAATGATTGTAGCTTCACCTTACTCAGATAATTATGGAGAACGTTACATCTGAATCCATGATCTCTCCTCAAAATCACACTTATAAGACAATAAACTAAATATAGGTGATCGTGGTTCTTCTGATGTGAGTAAGTTTTAATTGATTAATCTTGATAATCTGTAAGCACACGGGTCATTCGCGTAGTACCTAAGGTGTTGATCCCATAAGGAGGGATAATCTAATCCTAAAATCTAAGGCCAAAACATATCAAAGAAATTCACATGTAACAAAACTAAAATAAGAATGCAATTTAATCAAACAATTCAATCCAAGAAGCAATCATAAAAATATTAACAAATTAGCAATTGCAACGTACACTCAAGAATTAACCTAAGGAACTACCAATTGAGAAAGGGGAATTTTACCTATCTTTAATGCTAACCTAATGGATTATGAATTATTGGACTATTGGTTCAAGACGGTCCTAGGGTTGATTACTCTCTCTCGAGTTATAACCATTAACCCTAATTTATAAACCCTAATTAGATTATGGGAATTGTAATCTCTTGATTAACAATCTATGCAAAACCTTAATTAGATCTGAAGTTGTTCAAAAAACTATTTGGAACCTATACAAGATCTCTCTTCACACAATTTACCTATTTGTTTTAATTCTCGTTCTATTAACTCACCTAACTCTCGTTAGCCCAATTTAATTATTTTTCACTCGATTCACTCTCTCAGTTTATCACTGAATTATGCAATTATAGAAATTAAATCATAATAAATCTAGTAAAAACATAAACAATCAAATTTCATTACTTCAAAGATAAAACCCTAAAAGTTGAGTTTAGAACATCTCAACATTAAAAAATCCTATCATCATAATATTTTTACCAATTCTAAACAATAATAAAAATGGAAAATAAACAAGAAATATGATCTGAATGGAGACAGGAGGTAGCAACATCGGGAAACTTCTGATCTGGGAAGTATGTCGAGTCGGCTTCTTCTCCACTTCTCTCTTCCTTCTTCTCTTTCTCTATCTCTGGACAATTCTCTTTAGGGTTTCTTTGAAAGTGGTTGATGCAAAAGCTCCTTCCTTTTCTTTGTCTTATTCTTTAAATACCTGCTGTGTTCTAAGTAGCCCTAGGGCTTTTTGGTCCAAAAAGTCTGAAAAATCCCTCAAAACTTGACATTTTAGTGTCTGTGTGTCTGCTCGATACAAGCCACATCTAAGCCTTCTATCATAATCATGGAAAGCAGGCCATGATCGTGGGCCATGTCCTAGGCTTTTGTCACGATATGGGCCACGATTGTGGGCTAACTCCAATGCTTCTGTCACAATCGTGGACTCTTTTTTCATGATCTGGGTCGTTGTTTCGACCATAGTGTCTCTAAAACTTCTTCGTTCTTTGATGTTGACCCTGAAACATTAATAAATACATCAAGGTACTTCAAAAACATAATAATTAAGCTCAAAGACTTGTACTAACTTATAAAACACTTAAAACATAAATAATTAGCAAACTAAGACAATTCTAACCTAAACACATACTAAATGATTGAATTAACATTTAAATACATATTAAACTAAGCCCTAAAACACAATGTAATTCACACTTATCAACATCCCCACGCTTAAACGTTTGCTTATCCTTAAGTAAACAAAACAACAAACACACTGTAAATGCCCGGACCACTCGCTCACAGATATTGTCTGCATTGGGCCTTAACCCAGCCAAGCCCTCACAGTTTTACTTTTCCTACCCTTAGGAAAACGCATCTTCTGAGGGTGAGGTATCCATACCCTTATAAGGCATACTTTGTTCCCCTCTCCAGCCGATATAGGATCTCACACTATCCCCCCTTTGGGGCTCAGCGTCTGCGCTGACACATCGGTTTGGGCACTGGCTCTGATACCATTTGTAACAGCCCAGGCCACCCACTCATAAATATTGTCCGCTTTGGACCTTGGCCCAGTCAAGCCCTCATGGTTTTGCTCTTCCCCTTGCGAAAATGCGTCTTGTGAGGGAGAGGTATCTATACCCTTATGAGGCATACTTCATTCTCCTCTCCAACCGATATGGGATCTCACACTAATCCAATTAACAGCTCGAACCACCCGCTCACAGATA
>JANQAP020000159.1:1566266-1579227 GCA_026874005.2 Erythroxylum coriaceum
TAATACCAGTTGTCTTTAATTTATCTCTTACCATTACATTATTAACTCTGTCTTTTATGATAAGGTTATACATTCGACGTAACATCTCCATCTTCGCCATCATTAACTTATAATTATGCACTTATTTGATGAGCTATTATTTTGCCTCATATAGCATGATCAACCTAATCGCTAAGAGATAAAATTTATCTTTGAGTTTGAGCGGTATCACACATGCCTAACCCTGGCAAGGGTAGGAAGGGCATCTGGTTAAGGCTCACCCTCGTGAAAAGAAAAATGAAAAATATAACTCATCTTTGACTCTTATAAAGAGCAAAATATGGCAAAATTAATAGTTGTGAAATAAACTCTTAACATTTAATTTCTTTCAAGTTTCAACCAGAGTGTTGTTTTAATTTTCAAATTTAATGTTAGATTTTTTATTTTTTTGAAAAATTTTAACTTTAACTTTTTATATTAATCTATTTATAAATTTCTTTCAAGTATTTGATTGTAGTTTTTACTTTCTAGTTTTTTATTTTCAAGAATTTCATAGTTCTAATTTTGGAGTGATAGTTTAATGGTAAATTTTCTAATTTTTTTTCTTTGTATTTTAACTTATTAATACTTGAATATATTATAATTAATTTATCACCTCCGGTAATATTTGCTCATACATATAACCTTTGACAATGTTTACGTGGACATGGTTATATACTTTATTCACCAAATCTAAATCCTCTTAACTTTCTTTTTTTTCTTTACATATTGTTTTCATTTGTCTTTTTTTCTTAGTTGTTCTCTTAGTATTCAGAATTAATGCAACCCCCTTAGATGCTCAAATTGTGTCACAAGGTGGGGGAGGTAGCCTCTTTGTCATGTGCTAGGAAAGTTTCTGTGATGCACATTTGACATCATTGATTATTTTTGTTTTCCCTTTAGGTTTTAATTATTTAATCATAATTATTATTAAGGAGTGTTTAACCATAAGTTGACACTTGACACTATAAAATTACAGAAATTTACGGTATCCTAAGCCTAAGGTATTAGTTGATAAGAGAGAGTCTACCACATGGACCCATATAAAAGAAACAGCTACAAATAGACAGTGCTACTTCAGACAAATTATTGCAACAACTACATCGTTCGTCGATCAATTTGTGATTAAGACCACTGTTCTCTATTCAATCACCACCTAATCTTTGCTTTATCCAATAAATACATAGACCCCAAGGGCCTACGCGTCTTGTAAGCTTCCTTTAAGTCTGTAATCGATTGCTCTAACCCTTTTTATTACCAAGTGTCTTACATGAAACTTCTATATGTAATCATGACATTCATTGAGCTGTCATCCAATGCACCTCAATAGCAACATTCCTAGAACAATCCACTCAGCTGTACCACTTGGATTCAAATTGTCTAGTTACGTGGCGCTTTCTGCGAATATTCTTATTTTAACCTATTTGGTCTTTCAACGCGAAATGTATTTTACATCTGCAATTAAACAAAATTTTTAATTCTATAACAGGTCAGAAAATATAGAATTTATTTGTTCTTTCCAAATTCATAGAGCTGGCAGGTGTAGGGATATTTAATATGGCAGTGCTACTCTACGTTTATAAGCAATTATGAGCAGCCGTATTCACCGTCGGATCACGTGAATTCTTCCTCCAAGTACATTGATTTTCTAATCTAACATACACGATTCAATTTATTCTGTTTTTAGTTATCTTTGGTAGCCTTAACAGTTATATATAATTGCGACCGTTGATCAAATAAGGGGACAGATGATCGAGGTAGATCAAATGTGATAACATGTTGAGGATCCCTATCCAAACCCATAGTTAGTTTATTGCGGTGGCCTTATCCTTGGGAAAAGGATATTCCGAAATTATCCTGAAATCTGTCGGTGGCTAAAGCCAGGCCCCGAGGATAATTTAGACAATTGAGATTTGTCTTTTTTTTATATTATTATCACTTTTATCTGCATGTCTTTTACATGGACATTTGCGCTTATGGCGCGTGTCCGAAACTTAAGTTGTCTTATTCTGATGTACCGCCTGTCCTCCTCCTCCATGACAGCTGGATGCCCTATTATTGGTGATAAATTGAACGGTAATTAGGGATGCTAATGAAACCTTAATATTTTTAAAAAAATTAAAAATAATGTTATTTTTAATAAAATAATATTGTTTTTGTCATTTTGTCGGAATATTGACTAGACCAGGCCGGCCTGTAGAAAGGAGAAAACCAAACTAACATCTTTATCACTTGTGGCCAAAATGAAGAAAACTCCACGCGCTTTGGTGGGTGAGATGGATTTGGTATGTCGTTACACTTTTTGACCCCCAAGTCCCCAACTTTACGCGTGTGATTAATTAGCTAATCATGCAAATCAGTTTATATTTTGAAAAAAGATAAATAGAATTGGGTGGGTCTATTAGTTAACTTCCCGTATTTGCCACTGAGTGACAAGTATGGAAGGAGAAAACAGTAAGAACAACCAAAACAGGAGGAGAATAATGTCATTATAAGTTTAGCCAACTGGGTACTTTTATCTTTATTTTTGGTTTTGTATTTAGCAAACTATAACCAGGGGATTACATTGACAAGATCCCGTGATTAGTCTCTTTCCAATAATAAAATTACAGGGTTTTGCATCTTGTTAGATTCCTACTCTGTAAACCTAATTTGACATCGACAATACAACGCGCTGGCTCTGCGTAATTTATGTTGGATTTATAGCAATCATCTGTCTAACTTTCTGTGTCTGGGGCCGTGTCTTGGTGTGTAAACAGAGGTTTTCTTAGTATACTATTTGTATTGTTTAGATAAATAAACAAGCATTAATGGGGTCTTAGTTAGAGAGAATCAAAAGGACATCAAAGACGTGGTGAGCTGTTACCATCTTTTTCCTAAAATCTTTTCTGTACATCACTTCATCAGACACTGTCCCTATATATCGCTTTTTCTTTTCTCTTCTACATTAAGTTGCTGTTCTTCTTCATTTTTCGTTACGTTTTTTCCCTGTGTTTTCCCAGCTGTAGTTGAGTGAGAGCTTTTCTTTTCTGTCCACATCTTTACATCCGTTCTCTCTCTCCAAATTTCTTATTTTATACGTATATATTGCTCATCTCAAAACCTGGTTTTTGGGTCTCTTTGTGTCACCATTTCTGTTTCTTCCTCTGTTTTTCTGACAATGAGATCAAAGACGCAGCCTTTTTGAGCGATTAACCGAAGAGAGGAAAAAGCACTCGATTTTTTGGGGATATATTTGGTGGGTTCTGATTTATTTTTTGGGATAGATCAGAACAAGGATACATTGAGCTTAAACTAATCAAAATGGCACCTTCTTTCGATTGGTGGTCGAAGGAGAGCCACAGAGGCACGCCAGTTGTGGTAAAAATGGAGAACCCAAACTGGTCAATGGTCGAGCTCGAAGGCCCGTCGGATGAAGATTTCATCACCGGAGGCTCGCCGGCTCGTCGCCGTGAAAAATCTCGCAACAAAAACGCCAAACAACTCACATGGGTCCTTCTCCTCAAAGCCCACAAAGCCGCTGGCTGTTTAGGTTCTATTGCTGCTGCAATGGTCTCCCTCGGCTCCGTCGTCAGAGGACGCATCCGCTCTGGCCGCACCGACACCGACATCGACGCCGCGAACAACGAAAACCCGGCAGTAAAGTCCCGGTTCTACACATGCATCAAACTGTTTCTATGGTTGTCCGTGCTTTTACTAGGTTTCGAGGTGGCTGCTTATTTCAAAGGTTGGCATTTTGGTGCTCCACATCTTCAACTACAGTACCTGTTAGCGTCGACGTTTGGGTTCAAAGACATTTTCGATACTTTGTATTCGCGCTGGGTTTTGATTCGTGTGGAGTATCTCGCTCCTCCTCTGCAGTTCTTATCCAACATGTGTGTTATTTTGTTCCTTATCCAGAGTCTGGATAGGCTTGTTCTGTGCTTGGGTTGTTTCTGGATTCGGTTTAAGAAGATTAAACCGATTCCCAAGCAAGACCCTGACGCCGATCTGGAGTCAGGAGTAAGTGGCTACTTTCCTATGGTACTTGTTCAGATTCCCATGTGTAACGAGAAGGAGGTATGTTAATTAATTAAGTTAAACTGTTTGTTAAGTTAAAGCTGGAGTTGTTTTTTTAACTTTTTTTTTGCTGTATATTTAGGTCTACCAACAATCAATTGGTGCCGTGTGTAACTTAGACTGGCCTAAATCCAAGATTTTGATTCAAGTTCTGGACGATTCTGACGATCCCACAACGCAGTTGTTGATCAAAGAGGAGGTGCAGAAATGGCAGCAAGATGGTGCCCGCATTGTCTACAGGCATCGGGTTATTAGAGATGGGTATAAAGCTGGTAATCTCAAGTCGGCTATGAATTGCAGCTATGTTAAAGACTATGAATTTGTTGCCATTTTTGATGCCGATTTCCAGCCAACACCTGATTTCTTGAAAAGAACTGTCCCTCATTTTAGGGTATGTTGATTCCTGCTTTGTTTTCGGTATGTTGTTCTTTTGAACCTGTATGAAATTTCATTTACTTGAAAGTTGTATGATTTGGAGGTTAGTAGTTAAGCACAGGGATTTTGATTACAGGATAATGAAGAGCTAGGGCTGGTTCAGGCTAGATGGTCGTTTGTTAACAAGGATGAGAACCTACTAACGAGATTGCAAAACATTAATTTGGCGTTCCATTTTGAAGTAGAGCAGCAAGTGAATGGTGTTTTCATCAACTTCTTTGGGTTCAATGGGACTGCTGGTGTGTGGAGAATAAAGGCGTTGGAGGATTCTGGTGGGTGGTTAGAGAGGACTACTGTCGAGGACATGGACATTGCTGTCCGTGCTCATCTTAATGGCTGGAAATTCATTTTCCTCAATGACGTTGAGGTACATTACTGTCTGTTTAATCCCTTGATGCTTTATTCTTGATTTTTTTTTAGTGTCTTTGAAGAAAGTTGTCATTGATTCTGTTGAAGATTAATGAGTTTGTTTTTCTTTTTTATTTTTATTTTCAGTGTCAATGTGAGTTACCTGAATCATACGAGGCATACAGAAAGCAGCAACATAGATGGCATTCTGGACCCATGCAGCTGTTCAGGCTCTGTTTGCCGGATATAATCCGAGCCAAGGTACTTTAATTCTTGAAATTTCTTGGTCACATTGCCAAGTTCCTCGAATATGCTACGTTCAATTTGCTGAATCTGTTTTGTTGCCTCTGTTTTGCAGATTAGCATATGGAAGAAATTCAATATGATATTTCTTTTCTTCCTGCTTCGTAAATTGATCCTACCATTTTATTCTTTCACCCTATTCTGTATCATTCTCCCCATGACAATGTTTGTGCCTGAGGCTGAGCTGCCGTCGTGGGTTGTTTGTTATATCCCTGCTACTATGTCATTTCTCAATATCCTCCCAGCTCCAAAATCGTTCCCCTTCATTGTCCCATACCTTCTTTTTGAGAATACCATGTCGGTGACCAAGTTCAATGCTATGATCTCTGGTTTATTCCAGCTCGGCAGTGCATATGAATGGGTTGTCACAAAGAAGTCTGGCCGTTCTTCTGAGGGTGATCTTGTCTCCTTGGCTAACAAGGAGCTCAAGCATCAAAGAGGTTCTTCAGATTCAAATCTGGAAGAAATGAAGGAGGAAGTCAGGCAGCAGGAGCAAAAGGCTAAAAAGAAGAGGAAACATAATAGGATTTACACCAAGGAGTTGTCTTTGGCTTTCCTGCTTTTGACAGCTGCAGCAAGGAGCCTACTGTCTGCTCAGGGGATTCATTTCTACTTCTTGCTATTTCAAGGCATATCATTCTTACTTGTTGGTCTAGATTTGATAGGCGAGCAGGTTCAGTGAAGAAACAGATTTAAGTGTTCCTAGGATCATACGCCTAGTATAAAACAAATGCTTACATCGGTGGACACGTAAATACGATCATCACTGGAGTAACACTAGCACTTACACGGGGATTATGGTAGCTGGAAGAGAGTGCTTCGCTTTGTGACTGCTCTCCAACTTCCACAACCCCCGAGCACACTTGCCACCCAAATACGAAGAACAAATTGTGTCAATAGGGTCAGAAGAACGCCTGCAATTTGGCGAGAGGCGTTTTAGTGGTAGTGTTGGTGCTCTTCAGTACATGCAAGGTTTCCTTTGTTTTTGTATTCTTTTGTTTTTAGCTCCATTCTTTTGTAAGAAAATTGTTGTTCAAAGATGGAACATTGAATTTTAGTGAACACAGTTTGAAGCAGAAGGTTGTAGATTCCTCACGAGTATAATTTTGTGCCAGCATCTACCTTAATCCAATTGTAGTTGTAGCTAAAGCTTTCTTTCATAGTGAAAATGAAAAGAAGTGAGTTGTGATTGTGGATTTGGATTTTAGTGTACTTAGCTGACCGTTGTTCTAATAACATGGTAAGCACAAGTACCGCCACCCCATTGTCTCTAACTTGAATTCTTGCAAATGCCATCCTTAAAGTGTCTGGCTGAAGAATCGTGTGAATCGTGTTTTCCCTGGAGTTGCTTGCCAAGGGCATTTAAAACTTTTTAGTTATATGCGGAGCTGCACATGGGGATGCGGTTTGTCTAATTCAGAACGTGGCTCATCTCAAGGTTTGCCCAATAAATGGCAGGGTCTCTTATCTGGACCACTCCACGGTATGGACTGGTTAAATTCTTCTTACAAGCCATTCATGTTTGGACAAACAAAAATTCCTGTTTCTGTTCTTTTCACATCGCCGGTTATCTAGAACATATGCAATTTGCATGCTTAGGGAAACATGGGTGTCCTAAACGAAAATCTCGCCTGTAGTTCCTTTGATTTGTTGTAATCCTAGTCATATAGGCAAGACTTGGTGACAGGAAAGTGGAACAATTCCAAGTAACGTATGTTTCGAAGGTGCAAAGTCTTACGGTTAAATGGTCAAGACCAAAGAAATACCACGCTTTGAACGGTAAACCAAATTTGGGTCATAGTCTAACGGCTCCAACCAAGCTAGTGGATCCCAGGCTACAAGGGTTTTGTCACATCTGTGATTACGATAGGCATGTGGGTTTTGTTCGTGTGGGGTTTCTGCTTTCTTCCACACGTCAACAAAGGCCAATTTTCGTGTCGTTTCCCTCAAAAGGCTTCATTGCTGTTTTTGAATTAAATATACAAAGAAACCCCATTTACCATCCTCATTTTCTCCAAATGCACAAAATTGATTTATTGCCCAAATCAATTTAACAGCAAAGTCCAAAAGATGCACCTCCAACAAGACGGCCTTGTATGATTCCATTTCACTTGTACATCGACCCAAACTTCATAATAATAGAATTATATATATATATATATAGGCTTAAATACCTTATAAGCTAGAAATGCCTAGTGTTGTTTTTGTTGCTAGTGACATGCCAATGATTTTTTCGATAAGCAAGTATTCGAATTGGAATCTCGAAGAATTTTATATGTATAATCCTAGAGTTAACATTATTCTTTTATCAAGCTTTGAATTGTTATTGATTTATAATTACTATTTTTGAGAAAATAAACTCTCGAAATCATGTATTAGTCTATCAGTCACATATTTTATGTAATTTATTTTTAGTGAATCAATAATTTGGAACCAATCAATAATCTAACTGGATAGTGATAGGCTATGCATTTTCATATCAGTGCCAATTAGGGATGACAATAGGTGGGGCCCAAGGTAGCAGGCCCCAGCCCAAGTCCGAATTGGCCAACCTAAATTTTTTTAATTTAAAATGCCAAAATGATGTCATTTTTAACAAAACAATGTCGTTTTGTATATAAAGGTCGAAACACTGACTAGGCCCTGGCTCGAGTTTGATCAACCAGAACTTGATCCGTTGACTTCAGGTCGTGTCAGGTGGAGTTAGGCTTGGGCCCGTTGCCATCCCTAATGCCAACCAATCAAACTTAGGTTCATGGACTTGTTTTGAAACAGTCAATTTAAATTAGGGGATTGAATCCGGTCTCAAATATTGGAAAACTAAGAGGAAAATTTGAATTATTTAATAAGTAGAACCTCAGCTCCTTGATATGGAAAGCACCAAATTTAAGGCCCAAGATGAAGGTGATTATTTACAAAAATTAAGTCATTGAGATATTTTCTTTTATGAAAGTCTTCTTGTCTACTAAAATTATGACATAAAATAATGAGACAAAATGTTAAAATAAGTCTTCAATACTTTTATTTTTGATAAATATATTCTTAATTATAATATTATTAAATACTTACAAATTAATTTTTTAATGTATTAAAATGTAGTAATACACGTTTTAATATTTTAAATTATATTATAATAATATGTTTTAATAACTTTTTTACTATATAAACAACGATTAATTTCATTAATTATATTTCGGAATGTAATGTGTTAATAATTGAATTTTTACGGAAACCCTTTAGCCCAAAATGCAACTCGACCTCCTTGAATAACCAATTTATGGGCTTGTTAAAGGTTCATTTGGGCCTTTGGTCTCGATCAAAAGCAGAAGATAAATATTAAGACATTGTTTGACAATCAGCTGATTGTATTAGCTGTTAGCTGATAGCTGATTATATCAGCTGATTTGACCAGCGGATTGCATTAGCTGTTTATCAGAGATATTTGGTAAAATTAGCTATTTAGTATTAGCTGTTTATGTGTAAAATGACTTATGAGGACATGATTTTAAAAAAATTATAAGGGTATGAATATTATATATCTTAGTATTTTGTTGAATATTCTTAGTAAAGAATAATAAATTATTTAATGAATTAATAAATTAGAGTTAAATAAAATTTTTAATCTAATCAAAATTTAATATATTTTTATTTATGATTTATAATTTTTTGAATTATTAAAATAAATAGCAAAAGTTAAAATGTTTGAATTAATAAAGACATTGAAAACAAATTTTATAAATTAATTATTGTTATTAATTGTTGGATGATGAATATAACATGCCTACATAACTTAAACAAATATATATACACAATGGGGCTCACCACTTCAACAAATTAAGGAATTGAGTGGCTAGTGTGTTTTGTTTGTTTGTTTGATAAGCCACAAATTAAGGAAGTGAGTGGATGATGTGTTTGTTTAATTAGCCATAAATTAAGGAAGGAGTGGCTGACCATAAGGTTCACCACTTCAACAAATTCCTATTTGTTGACTATCAAGTATCTAATGAAAGGAACGAAGAATAAATCAATCAAAAGAGGAGCTTCTTGCCTTCAATTTTACAGTCAATATACTGTAAGGGTTTTCTATTTGTTTCCCAAAACGCTCAACAATTATCAACAATTCTCAACCTATCCCGTCGGCCAGTATCTATTGACCAGTTTCATGAAAAACGCCATAACTCTTTCCATACTCTTCCGAATCCACTTCCTAAAAACCACAGTTTAAATAACACATAGAGCTACAACTTTCCAGTCAACCACATTCCCAAATTCCGTACCAATTCATCACAAAATAGCCCAGCAGCTACTGTTTCTTTCATTTCCAACTTTACCAGAATTTCCAAAATCATCCTAAACACCTCAAATACCTAATCCACCACGCTGTCCGTTGTCAAGTACTACTCATCAAAAAATGTACAGGAACGACGTCGATGTCGTGCTTCCTCCTCCACGAACTCCAAGCTCGATGAGGAAGAAGTGAGGAGCCAAGAAAAAGAAAAAGAAATCTGACGATCCTTACGAGGATGAAGGAGAAGATACTTGAAAAGCAGATGTTTGAAGAATTAACTGAGTGCACAATCGTAAGCTAAACAAATATTCAACAGCTGATTCCACAAAACGCTACTCCTCCTGAGCTTTTTAAAAATCAGCTGATTGGGTTGAATAAGCTTACCTAATCAGCTGATTACCAAATACTAAAAATAGCTTATCAATAAAGTCAATCAGCTAAAGCTATTCAATAAGCTATTTTTTGGCTGATTAGCCAACAACCAAACGAGGCCTAGATGTGACGAGTAAAAACAGATCAAAAAATACATAGAAGAAAAATTGTTCAAAGGACGGACTGTCTCATTGGAAATGAGGTTTCGTCACGTGACTTACTATCCACAAATCATGGATAAGTTGACTTTTGTCTGTCTATGGACCTACGTGTAGTGTATGTTTTGGGATAACATCTTCTCTTCTCACGCATTCCTTTTTTTTTTGAAAAATGTAAATGCATGTTTATGGAAAGTCCACTTAAATCTCACGCTTAGAATACAAATTTGAAACAATGTAGTGCTGTGTTAGCATCATTGTTCCAAAATTTTCACTTACTAATAACATTTATAACGTTATCAGCCCAATAACTCTAATAATGTTATTAGGTTATTATGCTCCAACGTTCCATTTTGCTTTAATAGCTTTTAATTCCTATTGCCAACATGTGTATTGTTTCTACTATATATGGGAGTCACTCCTCTGCTCAATGGCATAACTACCACCGAAAAACAACTATTCATTTTCTCTGTTTCTTCATCTCTCTTGTATCTTTATTTGCTCCATCCAACACAAGCATTTTCCTTTACATACAAACTCCTTACAAACGTATTTTGTCTTACGCACAAATTCTACATTTTTCTGCCTTTCTTTTAATCTCAGAGACAGTTCCTACTCTACCCTTTGGAGTGCATCGTATCTGGTGGAGAAGGCGTTAATGCTGGGGTTGGATTCTGTTGTCTTGCTGTATCGTAGAAGGAGAATTTCTAACTTAGGGCAGTGATTTTTCACAATGCCTTCCATTCAGATAAGCTGTTCCAATTTAATTATTATTTCTATTTTTGCTAACAATCTAAGTTGAAAAATTTATTGTTGCGTTACTACTATTTGTTGGAAATTAATGTGATTTTGCTGCTACATATTTTTTGGTAGAAGTCGAAATACGGTGTTGTTTCTTCGTATTGTTTGATTATTTCGTGTGAGACATTTATGCTGTTGGATTTAATATGCTGTTTGTAAATGAGACCAACGTAGGTTTTGCACTTACTGTTCCTCACATAGGTTCAGCCCCTATCGTTGTAGCTCCGAAAATTATACCTAACCTAACTAGGTTAGAGTCTCTAGATGGGAGAAATTTTAAACGATGGTCTAAGAATTTTTTTATTTCAACAATACAAAATCGATTATGTACTGTTTCAAGAGATTCCTAGTGACAATACTGACGTTAAGATTACTAAGGATAATCGTACTGTTAGGAGAGTGTTGCTCAACCATATGATCAACTCTTTGTTTGATATCTACTTCAAGTACAAAATTGTTAAGAAAATTTCGGATGCTTTAGAAGTGAAATATGGGACGAATGATACCAGTACTAAGAAATATGTAGTTACTAGGTGGTTAAAATTTACCATTGTTGATGATAAGCCTATTATGGACCAACTACATGAGTATGAAAATCTAGTTGCTGAAATCCTTATCAAGGGTATGAACATGTGTGAGTTGTTTCAAACTAATAACCTTATTGAGAAACTACCTGCCTCATGGAATGAGTATAAAAACCAGTTAAGGCATAAGAAGAAAGAAATGAAGCTTCGGGAGTTGATAGGACATATAAAGATTGAAGATGCCAACCGTGCATAAGATAAGACCAAAACACTCACCGTTATCCCTACTGTTAAGGTTTATGTGGTAGAACATAGAAATGTTAATAACTTCAAAAAGAATGGTGGACAAAACAAGTCTTTCAATAACAAGTGGGGTCAGTTTAAGTGCAAAAGGATTGATGGTGACTATTGGTGGTGGTGCCACAAGCCAATCCATCCTGCTGCCAATTTATCAAGCTATAATCAACTATGAGAAGAAAGGCCAAAGACAGAAACCACTATAGTTCAGGAAAGGAAACGAAACGGCGTACCAACGGAATTACCAGAAGAGCTTTGGTAAGCCTCAAGCTAATATGGTTGAAGCTAGTGGTGACGAGGAGATTATTACTGCTATGGTGTCCGAAGTAAATCTTGCTGGAAATTTAGTCGAGTGGATCATTGACACAGGAGCCACACGCAATGTCTACACCAATAAGGACCTGTTCAAGGAGTTGAATGATGCTGCTGATGGTGAATTTGTATAAATGGGTAACTCCAACAAAGTTCCTGTCCAAGGAGTTGGCAAAGTCACTCTCAAACTCACTTCTGGAAAAGTATTGGCATTAGAAAATGTTTTATTTGTTCTTGATGTACATAAAAACTTGTTTCCTGGTGCATTGCTTAACAAAATTGATGTTAAACTGACCTTTGATTCTGATAAGCTAGTTCTGACTAAGAATGGAAACTTTGTTAGAAAAGGGTTTTGTAATGGGGGCTTATTTGTACTTGATGTTGAAATGAATGCATCTACTGCTTCTGCTTATATTGTTGAGTCTTTAGACCTATGACACTCTAGACTTGGGGTGTAGCGCCCCCTTACCGCAGGGTATAAACTGGGACCCCCGGGGGTCATTCCAGTACATATCCTACGATAAGGGTGAGCTACGTTCGATCACTACATTTACTTCACATGGCATCGTATCATTATTCACTTATAAAGCATCATAAGAAAATCACAATATTTTAAAATAAACTTTTTCCTCATTTCACTTCACCAAAACCGAAAGTCTACATTGTACCTTTAAATACTTACTACATGTATATCATCAAAACCTAGTACAAAAGTACTACATGAAAAAGGAAAATATACAAAGTCTATCTAATCTATCCAAAAATCCCAGCTGATTGACCTTTGAGCCATGACTTCTCTTGCCAAATCACAAGCTACACGGCTGGTAGAGTCTCTCAGTAGCTAGAGTCGTCTCTCGGTCTTGAAAAGACAACGTTGCAATTTTGGTGAGTTTTGTGAACTCAGTGAGGTAACCATCATTGATGGTTCACTCAATTCATGCAACACATCATTTCACATAACAAATAATTACATTTTCTCATAATTGATCATGTATCACATTTTCACTTAAGCATAGGCAATTATGCATTTCAATCAATCAACCATA
>JANQAP020000159.1:1630093-1646197 GCA_026874005.2 Erythroxylum coriaceum
ATGATAGAATTATTATTAGAGTTTAATTAATTATTACAGTGTTAGTAGGATTTTATTACACTGGTTAGTTAAATTAAGCAGTAGGAATGTATTGAGGGCAATTGTGGCATGTAACTTAAGTATAAAAGCCATGAAGCATTAAAGGAAGGGTAGAGTGGACATTTAGCACTCATTAAGGGTAGAATTGGAAGATAACAATGTTATCTTGTTCATTAGAGGAAGAAAAACGTGAATGAAGGGAGAGAGGAAGAGAAAAACGTGAAAAAGAAAGAGAAGTGAGAGAGAGTTCGTCTATGAGAGAAAAGAAAGAAGAAAAAGATTAGGTTTCATCTTTTCTTAGTTTTCAAGAGTGATTTTGAGGTTATTTAAGAAGAGAAAAAGAAAGAGGAAGAGAAGAGCTTCCATTTGAGCCAAACATCTCTTTGTTTGGTGAAGATTTAAGGTAAGCCTATTTTTAATCCTTTGAATTTTTGGAAGGGTTTTGGTTCATGAAGCTTAAGAAATACATAGGTTTAAGTATTATAGAATCAATTTTAGTGAATATGCTTTTTGGGTTCTCAATTTGTATTCCTATTCAATTGGATTTTTGCCAATGTTAAAGGGAATCAAGAGAGGCAAGAGGAGTAAGAGGAGGGGCATTTTTAAGCAAGTTTTTAAGCAAGGAATCCAGGTGAGTTACATATTTATAGTTGAGTTAATGAGCTATGAGTCAGCACCCAGTCCGAAATCCCGCAATGAAGCGGGGTCTGGGGAGGTCCGGTAGTACGCAGCCTTACCCCTACATAGTAGAGAGGCTGTTTCCGGCTATGAGTATTTTTCCAAATCAATAGAGTTAAATGATTTCAATTGCTTTATAAATGTTACATTCATTGCTTTGTAAATGATTTAAGTAAGTGCTACATGTTTGGTACATGAATCTCGTTGATGATTTATGAAATGATGATGGAAATTGTATTTTAAATATATCATGCCTATGGAAATTATATTTCCGAAATGTGCCTTTTGTGTAATATATTTACAAGTCATAAAATTCATGTTTGTGTGGGTTTGTGGTACTACATCATGTTATGTCACGTGCACGTTGACCATGTTAAAGGCTTCTCCCACCTACCCGCTAGTGGCATGGAGCTCCATCACGGACTCCCCTATATTTATTGGAGATTCGCAAGAACTCTATCATGTTTATTGGAGCTTCGCAAGAACTCCCTTATGTATATAAACTACCCAAACCATTATAAGTGCTTAAGTTGTTTATGATTTGTTGACAAGTTTGATGAATACATGACTTATGTTGTTTATGAATTGTTTGACAAGCTTGAGAATTTGAGAAATACGTGTTTTATGGATTCAATGCAATTTACTATGTCATTGAATATTTTCAATTGTTTTGCTTGTTTCTCCACTATAAACTTGTTACCCACGAGTTTTTTGGCTCACCACCCATTCCTCCCCATCTCCAGGTGACGAGCAAGAGATCGAGTGATAGAGAGTCAAGGCATCACTCCAAGTTTGCATATTTTTTTTGTATTTAAATTAGTATAGGAAAACTCAAGGCTTTAGCCGCATTTCAAGTAACACTTGTTCATGTATATTTTGTATTTTTGGATTATAAGACCAATGATGCATTTGGGTCTTAAAATGCCCATTAAAGCTTTGTAAAACTCTTTTCTTTTGATCTTAATGAAATATATTTATGTTTACTCATGACTTTCTAAGTTTTCGTATTGCATTTTCAATCATTTATAGGGGTAAAATCTGTGTTCTGACTTTAAGGGAAAAACTGTATTAATCTAGGCTGATTTGGACAAGGTTGTCTCTTGGAAGTTATAGTTTATCCTCTTAGCTTTCCAATGATAAAGTTTGTAATTTTTGGACATTGGAGTTCAGAGATATGTTTTTTACAGGTGCATGCTAGACACTTTATAGCCCTTTTCTAACTTGATCTAACAGAAAAAGAGTACTATGCTGTCTTGAATGGGAAGAATTAGTGTGATAAGTTAGAGATGAAAAGAAGGTGATAAAGGGAGTTGAACATGTGCAGAAATTATGGTGAATGTACATAAGTTTGAATGTTATGTGTTTGGATTAATGACTAAACATAGATTATAATTTGGTTGTAAATGATATTGAGCTGAAATGGAAGTGGGAATGAAGGGAAATGATGAGGAAAATAAGTTAGAAATGATAGATATGCATAAGAGGTGTCATAGGTAACTTGTAGGAGTTAGAAATCTGGATATTGACCTGTAAATGTCTATTGGTTGGACTGGATGTCCACTGGGCGGACCTTCTCGGGAATTCCAGCTTTCCAACTTAGTTTATGTCCGTTTGGAGGGGCATATGTTCGATAAGGGGACATTCTCGGGATAGTTATATAAATGTGCAATTTTGACCCTCTAAACAGCAAAATCTCTCTTTGGGGTCTTCATGAAAGTTGTAGAACTCGAAGTCTTCTTTGAAACTATACTTGAATGACCTTAATCCGACATCCCTAGTGAAAGTTATGCCTATTGTCCCAAATCATGTGTATATATATATTATGGACTTATCAATGCTTTCCTATGATACATTTAGGCTTGAATGGAGCTTGAAATATACTTAGTATGATGTGAAAATAAGAGATAAAATGAGTGACATGTTTAAGTTACGATTGAGGATATAAACATAAGAATGTATTGTCGTATATCAAGTGCTCAATTATGGAATTTTGGGATGTTATAAGAATAAAGATGAACTTATAATGGCTAATGAGATTCCATTACAAGAACCCTACAGACTGATGTACTCACGTTTTACTCACGAGTTAGACTCCAAAAATGGGGTTTAACAGAATAGACCTGATATGAGAAATCTACTTGGAACATTATTTATATGTCTATGGAATTCTCATTGTGATGATTGTGTAAGTGATCCTTTGACTTGAGTTTACCAAAGTTATCTTGTATAGGGATTGCTATGTTTTTAATACTACTTATGACCTATTTAATCATAGGTTGTTCAATCGGTAGTCATTAGATGTAGCATGAATTATATGGAGATAGTTGTGTGATCAAGATATGATTCATCACTCTAAAGTAATTAGGGAAAATGTTTCGTTGTTTTCGATTAGTATTGATTCAAGAAATCCTTGGCCAAGGTGGAATGACATTTTATAAATAGTTTACAAATATCATTAATTGAATCAATAGCTAATGGCAGAGAACTACTATGATTGGACTCAAAATAGAGTAGACATTAATTCTATGCTCTATGTCTAATCGGAACATTGTATGATGAAAAGATTGAATTATACGAAAAAATCATGCACGGAAAGGCTAGTCAAAACCACTTTGACATTCCTAAATATTTGAGTGATCATGATGCACTACTAGATGCCAATCTTAATTTATGATTATAAATCGTTTAATTAGAGAATTAAGGATAATTTAAAAGAAGTTTTAATTTATGTAATTCTAATTATGAATTAGAATCATAATTTATAATCACTGCCAACATATTTAGAAACCTAACGGGTCTCACATATAGACTGGATTGAAGAGAGCAAAGTTAATTTAATTAACTCAGACTTGATCATAAAATTTAAGAAATTTTATGATTAAATATGAGATATTTAATAAATAAGGATCAATATGAGATATTAAATCTTATATGAGCATAATTGGTATTTAATTAGAATTATTTGTAATTCTAATTAAGTTTAATTGAAATTAGAATTTAATTTCAATCAAATTACTAAAATGTCCAAAGCTTATTATAAATAGGCTTAAGCTCTATGGAGCTAGAACTTCTTTTTTAACCCTTTTTGTAAAAGTTACAGAGTTCTCTCAACTGGTTCTGTGGATTCCGTTAGAGGTCGGACACTTATGCTACTATGGTGGTTGAGAAGGACCAGTTTTGGGAACAGTTCTAGGGATTCGACAAGACAAAGATTTGTTTCAGAATAAGGTACAAATTAAGTTTCCGCTTTATTATGATTTGTGTTAATCATTTTATAGAATTAAAGAGATCCTGGTTTTCGAAAAATCAAAGGTTGCGAGAAAATTTTGTAATTATTTCGCTGCGGTCAGGATTGGATCCTGACCTGATTTTCCAGCACTATCTCCGCGTCTCGTTTATCATTATCTCAAACTTTAATTATCCTTAAATCTTATCACTGTTGGTCAACTATATGAAATGGGTCTTAAGTTATAATTTTCAAGTCATGGTAGTACTGTGCAATGTTGGGATAACGACCCCTACTTTGTGTAGGTTTTTTTCTTTCCTTATTTGATACTATTTCAAATTCCTACTCTGTGTAGGATTTACCCTAAGGTTATACTACTATATAAACACCCCTTGGGGGTCATTTGAAATATAATATTGGTGTATTCTTCATTAGTCCTAGGATTTGTATAAGAGAGAAAAACACTTGTAATTTTTCTATATTGACATAGTGTATATTTCTCTCGGCACTCAGGTTTCCCACATAAAAGTTATGTATCCTTCTACTATTTTTCCTTATTTACTTGATTGATTCTATTGCTTCCGCAACTACTAGCACAACAAATTGGTATCAGAGAGAGGTTTGTTTCAATCAATCAAGTCTTGTCTCTATGCCTCCTTCAACCAAATTTGACATTGATAAGTTCGACGGAAAAATCAGTTTTGCTATTTGGAAGGTACAGATGCAAGTCATTCTCACACATTATGGATTGAAGAAAGCTTTGTCTGGCAAGACAAAGAAACTTACCAATATGTCAGACAAGGATTGGGAAGAGTTGGACAAAAAAGCCTTATCCACTATTCAGTTATGCTTAATGAGTGAAGTGCTCCGGATCCACGAGACTACTGCTGCAGGACTCTAGTTGAAATTAGAGTCCCTTTACATGACGAAGAGTCTGGCTAACAAACTTCGTTTTAAAGAACATCTCTTTAAGCTCAAAATGTCCAAAGGTACAACCGTCCTATCTCATCTTGACGAATTTAATTCTATTATTATTGATTTGGAAAATCTTGATGTTAAAATTGACGATGAGGATGAAGCAGTGCTTGTTGTTATTTCACTACCTCATTCATATAAGCACTTTAAAGAAATCATGCTTTACGGAAACCGTGAAATTCTTTCTTTAAAAAAAGTTAAATCTGCTTTATTGTCTAAAGAAAAGTTTGATGCTTTTATTGAAAAGGTGGCTGAGGGTTTAACGGTCAAAGGTAAAGTAAGAGCCATAAGAAGTTAGATCTAAGTCTAGAGGTAAAGATGTCAATATTACATGTAAATATTGCAAGAAAATTGGATAAAAGGTCTCAAACTGTTATAAATCGCAAAATAAATTCAAAAAAGAAGGTAAAAATAAGGGTAATCAATCTGATTATACCCTCGAGGCTGTTGTGGTAGATTATAATTCAGGAAGTGATGTTCTTTTGGTTGTTCAAGGTGAACAACGATCCAAAGATGAATGAATCCTAGACTCCGGTTGTACTTTTTATATTTGTACTTAAAGGGATTGGTTTGCCACTTACAAAACTGTTAAAGGTGTCGTTCTTATGGGTAATAATGCATAATGTGATGTGGTGGAGAAAGGTACAATCAATATTTAAACTCATGATGGTGTTGTTAAAACCCTCTCTAATGTTCATCACGTTCCTGATTTGAAACACAACCTTATTTCACTTGATACACTTGAGTCTCTTAGGTGTAGGTACTCCTCTAAAGGTGGAGTCATGAAGATGTCCTGAGGTAATCTTGTAATCCTTAAAGGAAAAAGACATGATACTCTTTATGTGTTGCAGGGCTCTATTGTTATTGGTACTGCTGATATTGCCTCATCTAAGTCTCACCAAGATGCCACCAAGATGCGGCATTACTGCCTAGGCCATATGGGTGAGAAAGGTATGCAAATCTTGTGCGAGAGGGGACTATTGAGCTAGAGTTTAGGTAATATAGAGTTTTGTGAACATTGTGTCTTTAATAAATAAACTAGAGTTAGTTTCTCTTCCCCGGGGATTCATAGGACCAATGGTACTCTAGATTATATTCATTTTGATCTATAGGGTCCCTCTCACGTTGCTTCTCGAGCCTAAGCCTTCAAGACTTCTACTCTACGTAGTTTCTTACTTTATGTAGGTTTTTCTCTTTCCTTATTTGATACTATTTCAAATTCCTACTCTGTGTAGGATTTCTACCATAAGGTTATACTACTATATAAACACCCCTGGGGGTCATTTGAAATATAATATTGGTGTAATCTTCATTAGTCCTAGGGTTTATGAGAGAGAGAACAACACTTGTGGGTTTTTCGGGCTCTCTTCGCCCTGTGTATATTTTCGGGCTCTCTTTGCCCTGTGGGTTTTTCTACTAACACTCAGGTTTCTCATATAAAAATTTTGTGTCCTTTTACTATTTTCCTTATTTTCTTGATTGATTCCATTGCTTCCACAACTACTAGCACAATATGCAGAATCCACAAAACAGATAAATTCTTAGGACTAAATGTAAGGTTGGAAGACATTTTTAGCTCAATTATCTTCTCCTTCCTTCTAAGGACTTCACTACTGCCATCACCTTTAATACCTAACACTCTCATCTTGGGCACTTCTCTAGCTCTAGATAGGTCCTTTTTTTACTAGTGGATGTTTGCGTTCTATTAGAAAAACAAATTTTGATTGTGTTTCTTGCCAATTAGCTAAACATCATACTCTACCTTTTCCTAGCAATGACTCTACTCTTCTGTGCCTTTTGACTTAGTCCACTTTAATATTTAAAGACCTACCCCTACTGCTACTATAAGTGGATCACTATTGATGACTTCTTGTTTTACTTGTATTTATCTTATGTATATTATATATGAGTTATTCTTTATTTATTATAAATTTTCCACCATGGTTAAAACTCAGTTTTCTTATCAAACTAAAAATTTTGTACTGAAAATGTTACGAAATATAAAGATCAATGTTTATCTAATTTATTTTCCTAATATGGAACTCTTGTTTAATGTTTTTATCTTAATACTTCACAACAAAATAGACATGTAAAACGTAAACATAGACACATCTTAGACATTATTCATGCTCTCCTTATTTGTTCCTCTTGCCCCGAAACCTTCTGAAGGGAAGCTGCATTGACAACTGTGTGTACTATAAATAGAGTCTCTTCTCCTGTCATATGTAATCTTTCTCTGTATGAACATCTTTATTGTCAAGCTCTAAACTATCACACCCTTAAAGTCTTTGGTTGTGCCTACTATATTCTTCTTTAGCCCTATGAACGTACCAAGTCAAAACTAAGAACTCAGTTATGTTATTTCTTGAGGTATTGAATTGAACACAAATGATATTGTTATTAGGATCATATTTCTAAAGAAATTCGAGTATCTTATCATGTTACTTTCTAAAAACACAAAATGATCTTGTCCATATCCAAATTTTGAATCCACTCTTCACATTATCTTTTTATAGCCTCTTTTATTAATTTGTTTCTTAATGATTTTATTGTAGGTCTTTCATCTTCTGAAGGAAGTCTCCAACCTCCTCCTGCCTTAGTCTCTAAATCTACTTTAACTAGGAAATTGTTAATTCCTCTCCTCCACCCATTACACCTCAACCATTACTTCTTCATTAATTAACTCGAGCCAGTCAATAATATTTTTATGAGGATCCTATTTCCAAACGAATTCGAGTGTCTTGTCATATTACTTTCTAAAAACATAAAATGATATTTTCCATATCCAAATTTCAAATACACTCCTCACTTTTTTTTATAGACCCTTTTCTCAATTTGTTTCTAAATTATTTTACTACAAGTCTTTCATCTTCTGAAGGAAGTCTCTAACCTACTACCTCATTCTTTGAATCTACTTCAACTCAAAAATTGCTAATTCCTCTCTGCCACCCATAACACCTCAACCATTACCTCTTTATTGATTAACTCGAGTCAGTCATCTTAATCATTTTTCGTGATTACCATTGTTATTATACTCATGTTTCTCTTTATGAACCATGCATATATCATAAGGCTAATGCTGATCCTTTCTGGTAGAAATTAATAGCAGAAGAACTTTGTACCTTACCTAGGACTCAAACATGGGATATAGTTGAATTACCTCTAGAAAAATTTACAAATTAGGTCCAAATGGTATAAATTCAAAAGTAGAGCACATGGTACTATTGGTTGATACAAAGTCAGGCTTGTAGCAAAGGATTCATACAAGAATAGGTCATTGATTATGAAGAAATATTTTCTCTTGTTGCTCATCTCACTTTGATGTGTATCCTCATAACTATCGCTTTAGCTAAACAGTGGCTATTTTTTTTTATGGATGTCAAAATTGCTTTTTTGAATGGAGATCTCGCTAAAGAGGGATATATGCAACCTTCACCTAGCTATGACTGTCAACTAAGTAAAGTACGTCATCTTTGCAAGGCCTTAAATGGTTTAAAATAGGCTCAGCTTGGCTTACCAAGTTCAACTCTACAGTATCTCAATTTGGCTTCTACTCTAATTCTACTCTAACTCTTATGATCATGCTTTATTCATTTGCAAGATTATCAAATCATTATAGGAGACCATTTACAAGGCATTTAGGATCTTAAGACCCTTCTTAAGCATCAGTTTAAGATGAGAGATTTAAGTTTTCTGAGTTATTTCCTGGGCTTCAAAGTCAATTCTAACTTCTCTAGGTATTATTTATCTCAAGTCAAGTATATGCTCTTAAACTTATTTGTTGTGTAGGATCCACTAATGATAAAACTTCTAGAACTCCAATTGAGATAAATGCTCATTTTAGAGCTATTGATGGTACTACTCTAGTTAATCCTACTTTTTATCTTCAACTAATGGGAAGTCTTGTCAACCTTATTGTCACTCATTCTGATATAGCATAAGGAGTTTATAAAACTCACTTTACAAGCATCCTTTAGATTCCTTTTTATGTCAATAGTACTCTGTTACATGCTCTCCATTTCTCAAATGGTTGTACTCTTGAATTAAAATTTTATTCTTACACTGACTGAGCTAGAGATCCCACAGACAAACACTCCACCATATGCTATTACTTTTTCCTTAGAACCTCCCTAATTTTTTGGCGTAGCAAAAAGAAAATTGTAGTTTCTTGATCATACAATGAAGCCAAATATCGAGCTCTCGTGGATACTACTTCTAGACTCTTCTTGCTAAGATGGCTTCTCTAAGATATGGGTGCCTTTTACTCTTTAACTACTCTTCTCCATTGTGATAATCAGAGTGTTATCTAAATAAGCCCACAATTATGTGTTCTATGAGCGCATTAAGTATATTGAGAATGATTGTCACTTTATGCACCGTCATGTCCTTCAAGGCATAGTAAATCTCATTTTCTTCATCTTTTAAGATCAGATTGTTGATATAGTTACCAAAGCTTGTACATCTCAACGATTTCATGATCTAATTTCCAAACTCTATATGGCGAATTTTCTACCAACTAAGTTTGAGGGGAGGTATTAATGTATGTTGATTGGTTATTTCTATACAAATATTGATATATTAGTAAGTGCACAACATAGCTGTAGCTAACACAGGCAAGTACAGGTTGATCCCATAAAGACAATAAGTATTAATAATTACCCTTCTCTTATTATCTAGCCTACAAATTGGATGTTGGTTTTTTAATAAAAAATAAAACTTAAACTAATAAACTAAAATTGGAAACAATAATGAACGCAGATGACAAAGGAAATTACTTATAAAAATCAATATCAAAGATTAGTGTCTAGGTGATGAATCTCCCTAAAAATTAGTAAATAATTAACATTTTATCACACAATTATTTTATTGATTATTTGACTGTGAAAATTTCATTCTTATGTTAATAACTCTCTCGAGACTACTAACAATTAATCCATCAGTTGACTAATAGAAATATTTCTAGTTTAGGATTGCATGATTGATTTATGAATTTTACCATTAAGTTTGACCCTAATCTATAAGATTTATGTCGACCTATCTCTAAGTTTGCAATCAACTCCTTTCAATTATGATAAATCTATTCATACAAAAGAACTTCTCAATCTCAATCATATGAAATCAAATCATGCACTAATATTCTAGATATATTAAAACAAGAATAAACACACATAATTGAATCACAATAAATCAACCAAAATAATTGCATTGAATAAAAGATTAAGAAATATTGTTATCCTATACTAGGATTAATCACACCTGGACACTAAAAATGTTTAGTTACTTATAATAGAAAACAAAACATGTAGAAATACTAATAGAAAATAAAGAGTTCATAATTCTAAATCTCTCTTTTTCTTATATTAAATATTCTTGTAAGTTTAGATTGGATGTAGCCTTCTATTGAATTTTTTTGATGTTAACTTCGTGTTTTCCTTGTCTTTGGATCAAAATCGTTGCCTCTCTAGATGTTTCAGGTCTTAAATTTACTGCAAAACTTGACTCTCCTTAAATTGCCTTTGCTAATGTCCTTTTATAGTAAAATCTAAGGTTTCTAGGATAGAAACGAGCATATGAGAGACCGTGTATAATCAAAAAAACCTTAATTCGTAATTTTATATAGGCACAAAGACTTATATAGGCAGCATACGCGATCGTGTATGTCAAGATACATGGACATGTAACTCCACACGACCGGAATTCAAAATCTTCAATCTTCACACGTTTACAAAGACTTGCATCGTCTCTATACATGGACATTTAGATTTTTAGTTGCTTCAAATCTTCGTCTTACGCTAGAGTTTTATCTAAATTCTTCTCCTTTTGTTCTGAGAAGGAAATTGTAATATATAAATGCATTTAGAGAAAATTAAGCATCAAATATAGGACAAAACTATAAAATATCAAGCAAAATACATAAATATAAATGTATAATTATAGTCAAATATGCATCTATCATATAGATTATAATCTTCATAGCAGCCAAACCTATAGTCTAAAATCTTGGCATTCATTATATATTTGACCTAGAATTATTTCCTTTATTAACGAATCTGATGCTGATAAATTGATAGTCCTGTACAACTATTTAAAGTGTAATATACAATACAAATTCATAATTTCTATCAACCTATTCCTATTCTCTTTCATATAATATTTTCCAACAAGTGGTATTAGACCATAATTAAGGCAAAAATGATTTCAGTTGTAAGATTTGAAATGGAGAATTTCAATGGAACTAGGAATTTCATAATATGGTAGTAAAGAGTGAAGGATTTATTAGTATAGCAAGACATATTGAATGAGCTACAAGAGAATGTCAAAGGACATAAGAGATAACTGCGAGCAACTAGAATCGTTTAGCTACGTCTGACATATAAAGTCATGTACTACGTCATGGATATGACATCTTCTTTAGAGATATGAAAGAAGCTAAAGAGTCAATATATGTCAAAGCCTCTCACAAATAAGTTGTATCTAAAGCAAAGAATATACAAGCTATAGATGTAAGAGGGAACACATTTGGAACAAGATATCAAATGTGTTCAATTAAATAGTCATTGCGATGTTGAAGCTTAAGGTGATTATTACAAACAAGGATAAAACAATGATTTTTCTTTACTCTTTACCTCTTTCTTATGAGCATCTAGTGATCTGACTCATATTAAAGAGACAGTTGGCATAGAGCATATCACCGTTGTGATAATAGCTCACAATTAATAAAGACTCAATACCGGTAAAAAGTTTTAAGTTGAAGGATTCTATATGAGGAAAAAGTAGGATCGTGGGAGAAAATTGGGGGAAAGATTGCTCATCTAAATTTTAGATCTAAACTTATAGATAAAACATTAGTCTAGTGCTACAAATATGAGTAAATTAGGCATATCATAAGGGATTGTTTTAAAAAGAAGATCAGTGTACAATTGGCAAAAATATCTTGACCCAACCTAGCCTAAAATTAACAATCTAAAATTAGAGTGATTAGGCTTCAAGCATAGCCTAAAAGTCCAATGGCCAAAACCCCTCCCCTAAAATGATGTGGTCTTACTGTAACTGCCTAAAACAACATTGTTTTAGTTTGAAAGGTTAAGAAACTAAAGACTAAAACAATGTTATATTAGTCATTTATATTAAAAAGATATTTTGGGGCAGCTGAGCCTAACTCGGTAGAGGGTATCAAATAGGTTGGTTCAATGGTAGGCCTGACCCAACCTATCGACATCCATAATAGAGTGGCAAAAGAAAAAACTAATAATTCTTCAAAGTAAACTTAAATTATAGTAATGGAAACTTACTCTACATTTTAACTAGTTAACTTTTGGTGTGAGGACTTATAGATTATGGATATATGATGCTCATATAATATAACACCAAATAAGATTTGGTTTGTGTCATACACGTCAGGAAATTTTGGTATCTAATTAGAGGTGATAAGGTTTATGAAACAGTCAAAATAAGATAGGTTAGAATCAAGATGTTTGACGGAGTTATTGGGATGTTAAATGATGTTCAATATGTACTATATTTAAAGAAGAATTTGATCCCTTTGGGTGCCTTAAATACGAATGGTTTTAGATATAAAACTAATGAAGACAATATTGAGGTAGTAAAGGGTTTATGAATATGATGAAAAGGTCAATTTGCTAGAAACATCTACAAATTAATAGAGAGCACATTTATAGGTAGAGAAGTTGTAGTAATAAAGACAAAAGAAGATAGTAATGTGTTATGGAATATGTAGATAGGCAGTTAAATGAGCAAGAGGTGGCATAAGTTTATAAGGGGGGCTTATTGAAAGGTATCAAACACTAAAGTTAAACTTTCAGAAGTTTTATGTGCTTAGTAAAAAGTCTAGATATAATTGAGAAGAATCGATCACATATATTCTTATTATTAATGATAGGGATCCAACTACCTCTCAGAGGACAATGGTTGGTTAAAAGAAAGATAAATGGATGAGTATATAATAAAGGATGTGAGATTTCATAACATTTAGAAATTGAGTGCATCTGAGAAGGTCTTATTGAAAAAGATTCATATTTTATAGGATGAAATTGAAATGTAGACAAAGTTGATTATCATAGAAAAGTTTAACCATTGTTTGGACTTAATTAATGTCTTGAGGTGTTAGACATGGATACAACCTAACCTATATAGAGTATAATTGCCCAGGTGAAGATTGTTATGTATGTCTCATATATATGATGGATGTGCAATCTTTGAGAGTTTCTTAGAGTTATTAGTTGAACAAGATATTCGCTAAGATATAGATTGAAACATAAAACAACAATAACAACCCCGGTGCACAAGGCTCCTTGCTTTATGAGTGTCGGGAAAGGGACATCAATTGTACATAGTCTTCCCTTTGTATTTTACAAAGAGGCTATTTTCATGACTCGAACCTGTGACCTTTTGGTCACAAAGGAGTAACCTTACTAGTTGCTTCAAGGCTTGCCCTCATGTAAATTGATAAATATGACTCATATATAAGGGTATAATCTTGGAGTGTTTTTGGGAGAATGTGAATATTTCTTAAAATTCTTAGATGAACAACGCGTGATACATAATTGTATTTTTAGAAGAATGTAAATATTTCTTAGAAATATTTGAGTGAACACGGTTGTATATCAGGGTATGTTCTTCTCTGAAATACAGATGTGAAAACAAGGGTTGGAACATATAAGTGTTTATCTGGTGGAGGATGTTTTTTAGGAAGGACACAATCTAGGACATATACATGTCATAGCCCATCTTCATATGCATCGAGAAGTTAGAAAGTTACATTATTAAGCTAAGAGTTTGTAAGAGCAAGTGTTTATGTGTGGACAAAAATTATGAGATACACGACCTATCACACAACCATATCTCAAACTATCTTTCACAACGGATAGTTTCATCTAAAATTCACTTTTTTTAGGACCTATTAGAGTCATCGTTTTGTTTTTTAGGTTTAAGAAACTCAAGACTACAACAATGATGTGTTAGTCAATTATACCAAAATGATATTTTGGGGAAACCTAAGCTTAATTCGATAGAAGGGTTAAATAGGATTGGCTCAGTGGTAAGCCTAAGCCAACCTATTTCCATCCATAATATAGTGGCAAAAGAAAATTTGATAATTCTTCACAAAGTATGCTAATGTAGTGTAGAGAGGGGACTTAAATTACCATGGTAGAAACATGCTTTACATTTTAACTAGTTAGCTTTCAGAGTCAGGACTTATAGATTATAGATACAGGATACTCACATCATATGACACTAAATAAGATTTGGTTTATGTCATACATGTCAGGAAAATTTGATATTATCTAATTAGTAGTGATAAAGCATATGAAACAGTCAAAATAAAACAGGTCAAAGTCAAGATGTTTAATGGAGTTGTTAGGATGTTGAATGATCTTCGACAAGTACCACATTTAAAAAAGAACTTAATCTCTTTATGCATTTTACATGTAGATGGTTTTGGATATAAAACTAATGACGACAATATTAAGATAGTAAATGGTTTAATGAGTGTGAAAAAAAGTTCAATGTTGGCTAAAAATATCTACAAATTGATAAGGAACACAATTGTAGGTGTATTAGTCTAAGGAAGATAATACTGTGTTATGGCATATGTATATGAGTCATCTCAATGGCAAAAGATGACACAAATTTATAAGAGGAGGTTATTGAAGGGTGTCAAATACCAAAATTAAAGTTCTATAAGTATCATGTGCTTAGTAAAATGTCTATGATAATCCTTAAAAATGCAATTTTTGGAGAGCGACATATGTAAATGCAAACATATGGAGAGGAGATGCTAGGATCAATAGACAGTAGTAGTCATCCAAAAGTGACATAAGTTAAACTAGAATAGCCTAGAAAGAATGCTAAAAGGGTTAGAAATATTGGTTCAAGGGATAGAACAATTTAAAAAAGAGAGCACCTTCACAATATAGCTATATATAAAATAAGATGGACCGTTAGGTTGCCAAGTAGATATAATTGAGAAAAGTCAGTCACATATATTCTTACTATTAGTAATAGGATCCAACTACCTTTTAGGGGACTATGGTTAGTCAGGAGAAAAATAGATGGATGGGTATATAATGAAGGATGTGAAGTTTTATAAGGTTAAGGAATTGATTGCATCTAAAAAGTTCTTGTTAAAAAAGATTCATACTTCATAGAATGCGATTGATATGTAAACAAAGTCGATTATCATAGAAAATTTCAACCATTGTTCGGACTTAATTAATGTCTTGAGGTATTAGACATGGACACATCCCAACCTATACAGTGTATATTCAACAAGGTGAAGATTGTTGTGTATGGTTCATATATACAGATATGCAATCTTTGAGGTATTTCTCATAGTTGTTGGCAGAACACGATATATTTGTCAAGACATGGATTGTTATATATGACTCATACATATAGGTTTAATCTCAAAGTGTTTTTGGATGAAAGTGAGTATTTCTTTAAATTCTTAAGTGAACAAGGCTTGGTACACAGTTGTAATTTTAGAAGAACATGAGTATTTCACGGAAGTCTTTGATTAAACATGGTTATATATCAGGGCATGTTCTTCTATGGAATACAAATGTGAAAACAAAGGTTGGAATACATGAGTATTTATTTGGTAAATGATTTTTTTTGAGAAGGGACACAATCTAGGACACATACATGTCATAGCCCTTGTCTTTGTACGTGGAGAAGTTGGAAAGTTACACAACTGAGCTACGAGCTCATGTTTATGTTGGAAAAAAACAGTAAGATATGCAACCTAGGACACAACCGTATCCCAGACTATTTTCATGATGGATAGTTTTATAGTGCACTTTTTTTGTATAACTTATTATAGTCATATTTAAATTAGGTTAGTTTTAATAAGAGGCAAATTATACAAAACTGTACTGACTAGATTTTACATATAATTATATTTGTGTAAATCTAATTTATATATATGAAATTTATAAGCTTTATAAAAGGAGTTTTAAATTCAATAGTAAAATCAGTCACTTTTGTTTTTGAAGATATAAATATACCTAATTGAAAATTTTCTTATATTTTTACTTACTTCTATGTTATTTTTGTTGTGCCTTATTTCCGTGTAACACGTAGAGTAGACTTTATTACGCACCCAGGATCGGACGTGAAAGGATTAAAAATGAAGATAATGCGGAATACCTGATTTGGTTCCATCC
>JANQAP020000159.1:1646297-1657599 GCA_026874005.2 Erythroxylum coriaceum
AATCTTACCCATCAAATTTGTTGCAACCAATGGCTAAGATGATTTAGGCACAGAATAGCACAGGATAGAGGGAACAGCAGATCTGCTCCCCTTACAGATAGGAAAGCATTATGAATGGGATATGTACCTTGTCATAATTGCCGGTAAGCATGTCCATACACATGTGATTTGAGGCAAGTATAATATGTCTCAACTGACAGTGATGTTACTTAGAATCGGTACTTGGTTGGCATATTTGAAATGCATGTGTACTAAATTTTCTTTTCACATTTGACGAGGAAGTATTTACACAAATTAAGTTTAAGTTTTATTTTGAAATTGTTTATGATATTATTTTTATTAAATTAAAAGTGAAATAATTAAATTTTTATAAAAATAATAATAATTATATTAATTTATTGTAGGTAAGGATGAGGCCGAGTTAAAATTACGTAAAAACTTTACGTCTAGTATAAAGTTCGAACGAGTTTAAGATTTACCGTTTGAATTCAAATTCGATCGAACTTTAAAATAAAGGTTCGCAATTTAAAATTGATCTAATTTCGATAATCTAAACTTTAATTCGGTTGAGTAAAATCAAGTAAATTATTAAAAGATACAAGTACGATTCCTAATTGTGCTTAATATTACCCAATCTATTTACACGCTATCCTTATCTTCCCTTTGTTGCCCGGAATCTCATCCAAACAGTCAATAACAGCCGAAAAAGGAGACCAAAACAAGAAAATAACTTATGTAGAATCTCCTAGTCCAGTGAGTCCGCTAAAGATACAATGCCCAATCAAGACAGTGGAATCCGTAAGTAGAATCTTTTCAGAGATGTTCTGTTTTTGCATGGATTTAGAAACTCCACAAGTGGCGCTATACTTGGAAAAACCGACACCACACAAATTACACACGGTATTTTTAAATCATAAGACAGGGACGGTTTGGTCGCTTATTCCGTGTGGTAAATGGACATCACTCGATTCACATTGCGTGCCACGTGGCGGATCCATCGCCGTCTCCCTTGAATCCACAGCGTGGCATTCCCTTCCCATTAATCAATCTTAAACAGTACTAATTTGCGTGTATTATCTACCACCTTCTTTGCTATGATTCAAAGATACAGAAATTTAATTAAACGACAAAAAAGGCAAATACATAAATATATAATATTTTTTCCGTAACTGTTAGTAAATTTGAATTTATTATTATTATTGAAAAACTAAACCCAGTTCTCTTTTCAAAAAGATTAGAAGATATAGTTTGATCCATATGTAACCTTGAAGCAAAAACCCAGAGGGTGAATGGCGTGGAAGCAATCAACGGGAAAGATCACTTAATCGTGCTTTGAAGCGTCGTTTCACTTTCTCTTCCTCTGCATTCGGTTTCTGCTTCAATGCCTTGGTTTTGGTTTTCATAGGCTTGTGAATAGGTTCTGTTTATTTCTCTTTTTGTTTCTTTTAACTATATACTCAAATGCGTTTTTTTTTTGCCAGGGTTATAATTATATTGTTGTTTTTCGTTTCTGGATGACTTCGGATTTTATTTTCTCAAAACTTGTGGTTCTTTTTTCGATTTCGATATCTTAAACATTGAATTCTGTGATAAAGTTGATGGTTTCAGTTTCAATTGAAGAATTTAGTTCATATGTCGCCATGGATATAATATTTTAATTGTGATTTGAGCATTTATAATTAAATGTTTATTTATCATGAACTGCATGGTGGCTCCTAAAATTTCAAAACATTGAAATTTGGGTTTGCAGTGACAGTTATAGTGAAAATTGCTTTCATCAAAGATGTGGAGTTGCTTGCTCAATGAATTGTTTGACGGTTTGTGTTGTGTGTCGATAAAGATTGTTCCTTTCTTTTTCCCACAAAATCTGGTGATTTCCTGTTTTCTGAAGTTTAAAATGGAGAGGAGAGAAAAGGATGAGAAGGTTTTTATATATAATTGTCTGTTGTTATGTTAGAAACTGCCCAATTTGGGTTGTTTCGAATTTCTTTACTTGCCATTGGTTTTGGGGCAGTTGAAAGGAGTAAAAGTTGGTGAGCAATATGTTTCTGTTTTATTGCTTAGAATTTCTTGTTTGAAACCATTTCAAATCTCATAAAAGGCTTATGTGTTCCTTTCTGCGTTGATCTTCAATTGTAATCTTGAAATTTCTGTTGTTTACAGATATAAGTGTAGACACAGATGGAAGTTGGTGCTCTTTTAACTTCAGCTGGTATAAACATAGCTTTGTGTGCCGTGCTCTTTTCCTTGTATTCCATACTGAGAAAGCAACCAAGCAATAAGATTGTGTATTTTGGCCGGAGGCTTGCTTCTGTATGCTTGAGATCGGATGATCATTTCTTTCTGGAAAGATTTGTGCCTTCACCAAGTTGGCTGTTGAGAGCCTGGGAAACAAGTGAAGATGAGATATTGGCTATTGGTGGCTTGGATGCTGTGGTTTTTCAAAGGCTTCTCATTTTCAGGTGGGTAAAACCTGCCTGCATGAATTGATAATTCCATCTGTGGTATGTCCTTCTTGGTTGAGGACTAAGCTTTGCTTTTGATGGTTGTATTCCTGTTGATTGCATTTTACTGCTCAAAGGTACAACACTAGCTGATTTTGTTGAAGATTAGTGTTTTGACTTGAATGTCAGCTCAAGAGGTGTGTCAGAATTTTAAAATTTTTTGGGTGGCAATATTGACTCTTTAACGAGTTTGATTTCTGTTGAGACGAGCCTTTGTAGGTTGTTAGATTATCAATACCGATTTGTTTTATGGTTAGGAAGCTCATCATTTTGTTTTGATTATATTGTTAGGCCTGCAGTAAAGCTGAGTTCATGATTGAAAAAGGGCCACCTGATGTTTCTAATGCTTTAAGTTTCTTTCTGTCAATTCATTTTAGTGGTTAATACTTGAGCAATAATGGATTCGTGTATCTATTATTCTATGTGAGAAATAACAGCTACTGCTTCTTTTTCCACTGCAGTATACGAGCTTTCTCCATAGTTGCCATCGTTTGCATTATTGTGGTGCTTCCAGTAAATTATTATGGCAAAGATATGCAGCACAAGAATATACCTTCAGAATCACTGGAAGTATTTTCAATTGAGAATGTAAAATCAAATTCTAGATGGTAAGTTTTTCTTTTAAATAATTCTTTTGTATTCATGAAGCTGTTATAAAAATTAATCCATCTTGTTATTGGGTACTGTCTTACAGTTGGATCTGTTCAAACCTCTTTATGGATTATGAAGTGCTTTTATGTATCATTGCTCAAGTCTCCAATTGTGTTGCCTGGGTGGTGTTAGGAATATTTTAGCCCTTCTTCTTTTCCTTATGTTTTTTTTCTTCATATCTTGTTCTTTTCCAAAAGAAGCATCTTTATGAAATCTAGCAAAATGAACCACTAACAGAATCAGAAACAAAATTGTTGAATTTGATGCTATAGAAAGTTTATGGATTGCTGTTTCTGTAATTATTATCTGAAGGGACTTACATTGTCCTTATTCACAGAATCTGATGACTGACATCGTCTTCCCTCTATTTATTTTGGTTGCTTTAATCTCCTCAGGCTTTGGACCCATTGTTTTGCATTGTACATCATGTCAATTGCGGCTTGTGGTCTGCTTTACTTTGTAAGGATGCAAAACTATATTCTCTTTCTTCTGCACTTGTTCCCAGCAGGTATACAAGCTTGGTAATTTAGCCTTATGACTCTTAAATGCAGGAGTATAAACGCATCGCTAAGATGAGGCTAGCACATGTAACCCGATCTTCCCCAAATCCAAGTCATTTTACAGTTCTTGTTCGTTCAATTCCAGGGTCTCCAGGGCAATCATACAGTGATTCAGTGAAAAGATTCTTTACTGATTATTATGGATCAGATTATTTGTCACACCAGATGGTATATGAATGCAGTATTCTCCATAAATTAATGGTGCGCATCTTTCTCCAGTGATTTCCATGTTGGCGTCATTTACTGCAAATTCAATATTTCAGTATGTAAAATGTCTTGTTTGATTTTTACTTTTTCCAATGTATTTCCCAACAATATAGCTGCTAAATAATGGATTCTTTTGTGTTCGCTATTCTCTAAATGGGTTTGTACACAAGTTATGATGTACAAAAACATATCAAGATAAATGTTTTATGTCACACTTTAATTGATAATGCAATGTGTTATGTAACTACCCAACAATTTTTGACTTATTGGTGGTATTTTGAAGATCTTAACTGTAGTAGTGAACACAGTGAGTGCTTACTGCTGTAAATTGATGTTTTCCAAGCCTTTCGTTTCTGTGCCCCCCTAATTTAAACTTAAGTGAACAACATCATGCTTTTTATCATATCCCATGAAGTTTTCTGTTTTAACATTTTTTGGGGCTTGATTTCCTTGCAGAGGGATGCAGAAAAGGTTTGTCATTTGATTAAGGTTGGTCCTATGGATGGGTCTGATCCAGGGCCATGTTGTTTCTGCGCCTCAAGTACAACTTCTTTCAAAATTCTTTCTAGTGAATCTGGAAGTGTTGGCGATGGCATCAGCTTTACTGATTTGAATCTGGCTTCGCAAGAAAATGTAAAAATCTTGAAACAAACAAGTTGATTCATTATGTTTATTGCTTTTTAATTCTCATGCTACTTCTCCCTTTCATGTTTCATGTGCTGTCTGATTCTCAGTTTGTGTCTTTTATGCAAAACCTCTAAGTTTTAACAAATGCAGTTAATAGTTTTTAAGTAGTTTCTATGGATATGCTATTTTACTGTGTACCTGAATTGTTCTTCGTTATGATACAGGAGTGTCCTTCAGCTTTTGTGTTCTTCAAAACTCGTTATGCTGCTGTGGTTGCCACACAGATGCTTCAGACAGCAAATCCTATGTTGTGGGTAACGCAAATGGCCCCAGAACCACAAGATATTTTATGGTCAAATCTATCTATACCATATAGACAGATGTGGCTCCGTAAGATAGCAACAATTTTGGCATCTGCAGTGTTCATGTTTATATTTCTTGTTCCTGTCACATTTGTACAGGGCCTGACTCAACTAGACAAATTATCTCGCACCTTTCCGTTTTTGAAAGGAATATTGAAAAAGTAAGTGTTATCTCATCATCAAATTAATACTTTCATTCTTTTGGTCTTAATGTCTGTGTTTTGATCCTTGTGACATTTTTGTGCATGCATTTTCTGTGTAACTTAAATTCGTAACGGCAATGTTACTTCAAATGCATAGGTGGTTTGTGATCATCCATAATTTATGTCTTTTATTGCTCTTGGCGGATCTTGCATATTGGTTTAATTAGTGTCAAAAGGATGACTTAACTAAATGATCTTCACCTCTATATTCGGTTTTCTACTTTTGTTTTCAATTTTTAATTAATATGATTGTTTTCTTTTCTATGTTTGTTTTTAATTTTCGATCGATATACTTGATTTCACTTTTTTTTAGGTTTTTTTTGGAATTCTTTCAATTTGCATAACTTTGGAAGATCATCAGATATTTTTAAAATCATTTATTGATAAATGTTCTATAATAAGTAAGAGTTAATAGCAAGCTAAGATAAATTTATTATTAGTGTTTATATTAGATGAAGTTAATTAATTAAATTTACTTTTTCTAATTATAAATTGTATTAGAAATTAATTACTAATATATGTTAATAAATTTTAAAATTAGATAAATTAATTAATGAGATAATTTAATTAATGAAAATATGAGAAATTATTAGTAATTATTATTTGAAAATCATTATTATATTTTATTCATAATTAACTTTGTTATTAGTTAAATCTAATAATAAATATTTTAAAATAGATTCAGATTAAGCTTACTCAATTGATCTATAAATTTAGTTATTAATTACTAATAAAACTATAAATTCTATATTAAAATTTGATAAAATTATCTTTTTTTTTTTTAAATCTTACATAATAGACAAAAATTGATTTGAGAACTAATTTATTATTATAAACTACTAAAATAGTATTGATCACTAGTACTAATATTTTATTGATAATTGATGAAAATGAATTAACGTTACTTATTAAATAATATTTTACTTTTTGTTGTAACTAATGGTATTTAAATATGAGAAATCAGTCAAATAAAAGTATTTCAATAATTTTTATGTATTATATATAAAATGATGTACTTTAAATTTAACTATTGATAATTATATTAATTTATCTTTTAGTTATTAATTAATATGTTTATTATTCATAACAAAAGTATAACTACATTGATATTAGCAATTAAACAATTCTTTTTTCAAGAAAAAAACAGTTAAACAATTTTTTATTTTTTTCTCTAAAAAAAAAATCAAAATCATGAAACAGGAAAAAAAAGTGAAATTAAATGACTCCCAAGTGTCCAGCTGTATTATTGTGATGGATGCAATTTGTTAAAATATAATGGGTATGAAGAAATGAATAAATATCTGGAGACAATATTTGCAGGGGTATGTACGTGCTATTTCTTGTAAAAATAGAATGACAAATCACAACATATATTTGTTGGTCTTTGTTTGAGTTCAATGGTAATCAGTCGAGCTGATTCACAATCAAGTTATGGATCTGCACACAAAAATTTAAACTTTTAATTGTCATGTCAGGCTAACGTCCAGTTTTTGGGTTATAAAAATTTGGAATTGTAGTTTACATAGTTTCCAATAGAGCGGAATGGAATTATCTAGCCCAATTAGTATGGTTCAGGGATTAGGTGAATTGAGTTTAGAATTCAAAGATATCGTACTTTGCTGATCTTGCTTGGTCAGACTTTTATTAGCATGGTATTAGAAAGATCATATCTAATTATTCATTTCTAGTTCTTATAAGTTTTTCTTTCAATTCTTTTTGTTTAACATTCCATATTGATGTTTGTTAGTAAGTACTGAATGCAGATAATATTTAATTCATTCCTTAGCATATATATGTATGACCGCCTCTATATGAGAACATCCCTATGCACAAAATTCCAATCACCACTGAGGGTGGCTCCAATTGATTAAACTGTGAAGTCCAATTCAGAAATCTGGTTGGACAGATGCACTCATGTTTGCTTGCAAACTTTGGGTTTAATGCAGGGAAATAATCAGCCATGTGGTAACTGGCTATCTGCCTAGTGTGATCCTGATGTTGTTTCTCTATACTGTTCCACCAATGATGATGCTATTCTCTTCGGTGGAGGGGCATGTTTCACGTAGCAGAAGGAAAAGGAGTGCATGTGTCAAAATCTTGTATTTCACTATCTGGAACGTTTTCTTTGTTAATGTTCTATCTGGATCTGTTATCAGTCAGTTGAGTCTCTTCACTAGTGTGAGGGACATACCTACCGAACTAGCCAAAGCAATTCCTTCTCAGGTGACAACCCATGATGAAAAAATGGCACATGATATATCATTTCCACTGATCATGCAACTCTACTCAAAATGCTGATGCATGCTTAACATTTGATTCTGTTCTGCGCATGTTGTCTTCTTATAATTTTCGTGTTTAGTATTATCGAAGACAGTACTGCCCTTTTATCTAGTTGTTTTTATTCTTCTTCTCAATTTTTTTTTTTTGTTATTGTGCCTCATTAAAGTAGCATTTATAGTTTAAGTACATATGTTTGTTTTAAATTACTTGTAGGCTACCTTCTTCATGACTTACGCACTGACATCAGGATGGGCAAGTCTGGCCTGTGAAGTAATGCAACTTTTTCCTCTTCTCTGCAATCTGATAAAGAAATTTATTCTGCTAGACAGTGAAGATTCATCCTATTGGCTTATGACCTTTCCATATCACACAGAAGTTCCAAGGGTCTTACTTTTTGGTGTCATTGGCTTCACATGTGCAGTCATGGCACCATTGATATTACCCTTTTTGCTGTTTTATTTTGCAATGGCTTACCTTGTGTACCGAAATCAGGTAAAAATCTCTCCTATTAATGCTTGTGCTTATAATGCTATTTACGTTAGATATGTCATTAAATTATGTAGATTAAATTTTCATGAAATTAGCGGGATTTTTCGTTAGATATAGTATTCCTGCCAACAAGCAAGCTAAGTCTCCTAGAAGCTTTTGGATTGGAACTAACAGTTTTTCCTAGCTGACTGTCATTTTAATTTTCTTAATTAAGTCCCTAGACAAATTCTTGATTCGATTCGATTTTCATGATCATGGTCCTCCATTTCGTGCTTGAAACCAACATCGCAAAGACAAATTCTCTATCTTCTTTTTTTTTTCTTTTTGTAAAATCTGTATTTAGAGTGAGGGTTAAAATGAAACAGAAGGAAGAAAGCTCAAACAGAGCATCTTACTGAATCTCCTATTTTCTCGTTTCAAAATTACTTCAGGAATAAATATTGTCTTTTTCGATAGGATGGAGTTAGTTTCTCAAAAGGTATAAGTATAAAGACATGAATGTAACAAACAATTTCTTTGCCTAATGAGGTTTCCCTCCTCTCCTTGTTTTGTATTTAATGTATCAGAGTTTCAGTATCTGGTCGACCTCAGGAGCATAGTTTGTATGATGGATATGCTTAGCAACATTATGTATTTTTTCTCCTTTTCAGGTCGACTGAATCTTGTAAAATAATGTACCTAAGAATATTCTCTTTCTTTTGGTCTTGGTGTGGTGGGAATGGGGATAGTGGAAAATGTTATGGGTATTTAGAGAGGGGGAAAGAATTTAATGCATTTATTAACTTCTTGTTTTTCTTCTGTAGATTCTTAATGTCTATTTAAAGATATATGACAGCGGAGGGAAGTACTGGCCTATTGTGCACAACACAACAATCTTTTCATTGGTGTTGACACAAATCATAGCCCTTGGAGTTTTTGGGATTAAAAAATCACCAATTGCTTCTGGTTTCACTATTCCTTTGATTATTTCCACACTTCTGTTTAATGAGTACTGTAGGCAGCGTTTCCTCCCAGCTTTTAGGAAGAATGCTGCCCAGGTGACATTTACTCTCCAAGCTCACTCCGTCCCCCTCTCTCTCTCTGTGCGTCATGGTCCTGTTTCTGATAATTTGTTTGCTCACAGGTGCTTATAGAGATGGATAGGGGTGATGAGGATTCTGGGGCATTACGAGAGATTCATCAACAGTTGCACTCAGCTTACAGCCAGATGCCATTGGCTTCACGCAAATTATGCGATTCGAGGAAGACACCTCAGGATAAAGTTTGTGATCCTGAAGCCGTCAAGCCAGGTTTAGCACCGAGCCTCTTGAAGCATAGGGACTCCATATTTTTGTCAAATTAATGTTACTAATCTATTGACTGGCTTTTACATTTCAGGGGTGGAAGCAAGCGAATGTAATGCTGTTTGTAATTACAAGATAGAAGAATCTACATGAAGTCGATTTAGCTCATTACTTTTGTACATATATCATATGTTGGTGGTGTACCAAATCTCAACCCACCAACTGCAACCGATAGTAATTCCCAATACACAAGTTCCTGAATGAATAGTCTCGGTCAAACATGTAACATCCAGGATTTTTTTTCTGGAAAATAATGCCAATATAATTAGCTGGAAAATACATTAGGGATAGAAATGAGGTTCCTTGTAGTTATGAGAGGTTAGTTTTTCAGTGTTATCTCCAAATGTTTCTTATGTACGTTATTGATATTGAGTTGATGGAGGGTACTACAATTCGATGTGTATTATTCAACCATTTGTTAATTTTGGAAGCCCTCACGGGTACTTTCTTGTGTTTGAGCATACGATAGACTGCATGGATACTGGAATTCAATTAGGCATGCTGAAAAGTGAATTTATGGGTTAACATTGACATCTATGCCTGCCTACTATTAAGTACTTGGGCCTGTGCAAAACTATTTGTATGATTGGCAGTGATATGAACGGTGCTCACAGCAGAAACGGGGATTTAATAGCATTCAGTGAGACAGCAATTTTGTACACTATCAGATATTTGTATCTCTTTTTCTAAGAATTCGTTTCTATATTTTTTTAATTATAACAGCAACTAGTGGGTTTCGTAGATTTAGAACAATAATTTCTGTGAGTTGAATTCAACAATCACCATGACAATTTGTCACAATGATCTTACTTAGCTATCCAGTTTATGATTAATCAATTTGTTACAGGTTTTTCTTTGAATGGTGAATACTTGTATTCCTAATTAAACTTATTGTCGGGAAATCTAGATGAAATCTCATAATATGTGCAGTAAAAGAAAAAAAATCAATTTTTTGACATTTAAAATCGTTTTAATTTTATATTATGATTAATATATTTATAAAGCATTAATAATGAATCATATTTTCTTATAAAATTTGATTTGATTTTTTATAAATTTGTCATGAAATAGGTTAATAGCAGCTATTATAGTTTTATAAATGTCCTTAATAGTATTTTTATGAACAACTTAAAATAATTCTATAAGTAGAATATGTCAAGAGGTATAAAGTTTGAACTTTTTGGCAATTTAATTTTAATTTTAATTAAACTTTAATTAAAATACAATTAATCTTAATTAAATACCAATTAGTCAAAAATATAATTTAGTATCTAATATTAGTTTTTAAGAAATATCTTCTATTTTATCTTAAAGTTTTTCAAAATTTACAATCAAGCTCGACTTGATTAAATTATCTTTTCTCTCATCAACTATTCTTTGTATTTAACTCATTAGGTTTTTAAGTAGGTTGGTGATGAATATAAATTATAATTCTATATCGTATTTATAATTAGATAAATTAAACTCATTTAATTTATCTTTAATTCTCTAATTAAATAATTTACACACATATATCAAGCTTAGTATTTAATAATGCATCGTGACCATCTAAATATTAGATATGTCAAAGTGATTTAATAAATTTTATTGTACATGATTTTTCATGTAAGTTCAATTAAACATAGAATATGAAATTAATGTCTATTATATTTGAATCCAATTATAATATTTCTTCAATATTAGTAATTGATTCTTTTAATGATATTTGAAAATCATTTCCAAACTATCATTCCACTTTGGTCAACAATTTTTTAAATTAATAATAATATAAAAAATATTAGAACATTCTTCCTAATTACTTTAGGATGACAAACAATATATTGATCAATAAACTATTTCTAAAAAATTTGTGTCATATCCAATAACTATCAATTAACTATTCTTGACTAGGATAATATAGCAATTTATATATGAGATTGAAGGTCTCAAGTCAAATAGTCACTTACGCAATCATCACAATGAACATTCGTATATACACAAAAGTAATATTTCATATAAAATTCTCTTGTTAGTTCAATTTAGGGAATTTGTTCTCTAATAAGTACTTACATGTTCACTTTAGTATTTCCAATTTTT
>JANQAP020000159.1:1681946-1696981 GCA_026874005.2 Erythroxylum coriaceum
TATGATTTGAAAGATGAAATAATAATGAAATTTAGTATGTATCTCACCTCTTTAACTTACATTTAATCTTATTTTTATTCGAATAAATATTTTGAAATGTAGGTTACATTTTAAAAATATGTAAATTGTTAATTAAAATATTTAAAAGATTTGACATATGAAAAAATTCAAGATAATTTAGTAGTAAATGAATCATTAATCATAATCTAACATATCTTGTTTTATTTAAATTTTATTTTAAAACCTTATTTTCTTAAAATACGATTTGAATAATATGTCAATATCCTTAACATTTTGTTGTTCAAATTAAATTGTACTTATAATTAAGGTTTGAATCATATAATTTCATATTATAGAATCCAATCATCTTTTTTAATTTTTAACACAATTATGGTCTATAACAATTCACGACCCTCTTCCTTATTTTGCATTTGCCATATTTGTGCACAAGTAAGGGACATTGTTGACTTTCTGAAGTCTACAGTCACATCTTACCTACTGTTTTGGGGATAATTAATAATGAAAAAGTAAATTATGACTCACAAGTTTTACATAAAAATTCTCGAATGCAGGAATATGGAAGGTTGTTCTTGCTAATTAATGGCGTTATGGGGGCCAACTTTTGTAATGCCTTGACAAAAACAGCGCTGTACACCAATTTCTTGTCAACTAATTCCACACAAGTTAGGACCAAGCTTACCAAACTTTACTTTTGTCAACTTGAAGACTTTGTTTAAATTTAAAAATTTACAACTGTAATCAACAGCGGGACTTAAGAGTCAGCCAAGGATGACGTAAGGAACTTCTTAGAACTTCAGGTTGAAGCCATTTTTAGCTGAAATGTGTTGCTATCAGACATCAATATTATCTGGTTGATTTTCAAGTCATATTGTTTGGCGAAATAAGAAACAAAAGTGGAATAACTCGCCAAAGTTTAATTTGTTATCTAGTGAATATCCAATTGGTTATGCACTCATTACATGCATCGACCATATCAATGGGAATTATGACTATAGGTAAACATTCAATGCTTGCTAAAATGAAAAAAAAAAAAATCAAGTGGAGTTTCAAGGGGGTTAGTAACATTTAAGTTCATCAAATTGGTCGTTAGGTAAATCAGGTCCTTTACGATCGGTAAATTCCATGAGAAAAATTTGGCATATCTTGTTACTAGTTATGGCACAGAAAATGTTGATAACATATACTGGATTTGCAAGTTGAAAGGACAACAGCTACTCGAAACATGCATGCTCGTGGTTTTTCTTTAGCAAATTAGTTACTTCTATTTGGAAGTAGAATGCAATTCAACTTTGGTAAATCATCAGAGTAATGCTGCGGTAGAGCTTTGACTAAAAGATGCAGGCACTCACCTACTGAAACAAATCGGGCTATTTTTTATAGCCTGAAATTGCAGATATGGATTATACATATGCAATTATGAAAGTGATGCATTTATTCCTAAAGAAATAAGTTTTCTATATATAAATGAGTGGAATGGCCTAACATTTTATCATAAGGGCTTCTATATATATGTTGCTCATCTTTTTAATTCAGAAACAAATTTGGTTATCAAGCTTTATGGCGTTGAAGTATCAGGAGATTGTCTGCCTGAAATAAAATATAGTTTCCCAGCCAGTCATACTGCATAGCTATATTAGAGGTCCAATCCATAAGTACAAAAAACACAAAAAAAGAAAAAGCTACAAATTCCAGCTTGAAGCCTTTTTAATCCCTGTAGAGCTTAGTTTCAGCTCTAACATTCAAATTTTCTTCCAGATACAGATTAAAAAAAGGCATGTGGTTAGGGTTAGTAAACCTTACCAAACATTCGAGATATTAAAAGCCATGTGCAGAAACTTAGATATCCCATATCTACTTATCCGAGTTCATATTGGGAAATGTATGTAGCATATAACGAGCCTAATTAACCTGCATGTTGTTCAAGTCTATGCATATAAAGAAATTTCAAATGCTTGCCAGAAAACACAATCTTCAACATCCAAGTTAGGGACCAGTACATTCTAATTTCTATCTACAAGTCTTCAATAAGACATAACCAAATTTACTGCAAAAGAAACTTAGTCTGAACTCGGAAGTACATTGAAAGAGAGCTGGCTCAAGGAACAGGAACTGGTTAAGATAAAGCGTGCCCTAAACAAAGATTTCACAAAATGATCGAATAATTAATAATTACTAGGGTTTTCTCTAAGATTCCAACACTCGCTTCTCCTATTCCTAAAATTCTATGTATGATTCATGTACACAGTTCAATATTACACCAATCCAGGATACCTGAGGTCATGAGAAGAGAATTCTTGAAGAAACCTTGGTGGTATCCCTTCGCAGTTCGTCAAAGTTACAGGAGGGATAGGATAGATTTGAGAGCTCATATCACCAAAGCTGTCGATTATGACTTCACCAGGATTCGAAGTTCCAGTTCTGTAGTTGACCATATCATCACTCAACAGAAATTCCAGACCATCCAATCTTTGTGAGTTGCTGTAGTCAATTCCCTCGAACCCCTCGGGGAAATTACTTCGTCCTTCTAAAATCGGCAATCCTGCCTCGTCTAGTCCATACTGTACGATTTGAGACCCACTGTCGACATTTAAGGCCTCCACTGAAGTAGAAGGTGAGATACTAATCAACTGGTGATCGTGAAGTTGTTGGCTATGAGTTATATCCGTGGGGTATTGAAGAGAGTTTGTGGAAGGTTGAATGAGTTGATATTGAGGATCCGCACAGAACTTCCCTCCAAGCTTGATAAGTAATTTCCTAATAGAGGCATGGTCGTTGAGACGTGGTTCCTGGTTAGAGTATGGTATAGGAGTCAGCACATGCAACTCTGGCCAATATGGATTTACGTTAACAATATTGTTATCAACTGATGAAGCCACTGGATTATCCTTTCCTCTTCCCATCTCTTGTTTTAGCCCACTACTTCTACGAGCCTGTAGTTCTTTACGCTGCTTTCCAAGAAGCTTCTTCTTCAATCTTGTGTTCCAGTAGTTCTTTATGTCATTATCGGTCCTTCCAGGTAACTGTGCTGCAATTATTGACCATCTGCTCCACCAAGGAAGCTGATTATAGATTTGGAAATAAGAAAAGAAGTAATTATACTTATTGTCAAATATGTATGTACCTGCTCCCAATACTGATGTAGAGGCTACAGATTATGTTATCTTCTTCCTCGGAGAAGCCTCCATGCTTTAAATTTGGACGAAGATAATTTAACCATCGAAGACGACAGCTCTTCCCGCATCTTTTAAGACCTGATTCAGCAAAAAAGAAAAAATTCTCAATTTGTGCATGGAACTTAACTGAATCAATCAAAATATATAAATACACTCTAGCTAAAAATTTAATCTGAGTTTTATTTCCTTGTTGAAGTAGTCAAAGAAAGAGAAAACAGAAACATGTAAGAAGAAATCAATGGAGGATAAAAGGGTTAATTAGTTATTTGCAAGTTTGGACATATACCGATCTTTTGAGGCAAAGCAATCCAGTTACCGCCAGTTCCATGCTGCTCTATGTAAGATTTGAGCTTAGCATCTTCTTCAGGTGACCATGGACCTTTCTTCACGTTAGCTTTGTCGCAACAAGGAGCCCTTCCCATACCTTATTGATTCTTTGTGTTAATTTCTTTGATCTTGATTTCAACTAACTAGTTCACAATAATGGGAGAGAGGGAGAGAGAGAGCGAATGTCAAAGAGAGATATGGAAAGGCATAAACATGGTTCAACAGCCATATGAACTTTAAGGAGTGTCGCCAGAAACAGAAAGTCCTAGCAATAGAAAATTGGAATGCCAGAACACTAGTGCTTGGGACTTTTCTTCTTGTCTTTCTTAAACCTTAAGCTGCGTCATAATCAAATATTAATATTATAGGCATTCGTCGCTCTTGCATGGCACAGTAAGTCTGATTATCCTTATCTTTGAATTGGGTCCTGTAATTATTGCGTCATTGACATGTGATCATTACTAAGCATTTTCTTTTAAAAAGATTTTCTCTCTCTATATGTATATATATAGTGAGAGAGATATTAATTAGTTGCTAATTGCTGTTTCTTCTTGGTTTTGATAAGATTATTCAATTCTAACTATATTTCAATCTGTTCTTAGTAGATTATCATAATAATAATTCGTTTTAAGGTATATCCACATTTATATATGTTGCTTGGGCATTTATCACGGTGTCCAATTCAGATAGAAATATGAAACGCCTTGGATATCATTGGCAGCGAAAGCATGCAATACAATTATAAAGTGTATTGTCGAGGAGTGATTCATATATTTTTAGACGGTATTTAACGTTATCATGTGCTTAACAAGGAAAGAAGTTTTTTGAGAAAGAGTACAGATGCGTATAGGGAGTAGAGCTGCAGGAGCACCAGAGTTCCCGCATTACGATTTAATAATAGTGTTAAGGATTTTTGTTTTGTTGGAGTAGTAGTACCACTAAGCAACATATTTATAATTTAGGGTTTCCTTGATCCATACTATAAGAAGAGTAATTCTACATATAAATAGAGTTATATTTAATCGAAGTGTCATGTTTTGTGATCTCTCTTCTTTTTAATATATGTACGTATGAGATCTTATATTTATTTGTAACAGATAGAAAAGGTGGGATGTACTTATTAGCGGTATAAACTATACAAATGTCACGGACATCATAACTTTAATTGGAGAAATAATTTTTAAGGATAACTGAAATTAAGTTATCATGTAGGGAGTTAAGGATATCACGTAAGATGAAACACATAAGTGCTTACAATTAATCTTAATCAAATGTATTATAGATCACTTATTATTTGTCTACCAATTAATACTCCCTCATTGGACTACTTTAGGTCTAGTGCAATAGCAGGCTTGTGCTTGCTAGCAGTCTCACAATTGTTTTGCTCCAAGTTCTAATTTTCAACAAAGAATATCTTCTATATATATAGATAACTAGTTACCGTATAGCAATCTCATCGAAATGTTATATTTTACATGATCTACTGAAGATAATTCTCAAAATGTAATCAAGAACATTAAATGGTTATTATTCATGTTATCCTAATTAATAAAATACTATAATGATAATTATATTAGAATTGAATGGATAAATGTTAAAAAATAAAATGTTGCTACATAAAACTCTTCATATAAAAACAATAATTTGATTTATAAGTAATAAAATTGCAAATAATCGATCTGGTGCTTGACATCTTCTATGTATGAAATATTCATTCTTTATATTTAATATATGAAATTAAGTATGAAGAAAAAGATGATTTATTTAATGAAAATGTATATTTTATTTTCAAAATAGATATTCTCAGTGAAATCATATTCTTTCTTTAAATTAAAATTTTACACTTAATTATCAAAAAATTTATTCTTATAATTCTAAATATTTGATAATGGAATTTAATATTTCCATTGAAATATGAAACATGATTAATATGTATGTATACCTTCACCATCATACAATTCACTTAATATATAACACATACTATAATAAATTAAAGTTTTTTTTAGAATAATCAAATTTTAAATAAATTATTCCATGAATTTTATACAGGTAAAAGTTAAGTGCTTAAGTATGCATGACACTTTATTTCTACCTGATTAATGAACGATTATAATAATGAGATTGATCTTAAGTTTAATATATTTCTTAATTTGGAATTTGTCCTATCAATTAAAGTTAATCAGGCCACTTTTATTTGTCATCTTGCTTCTTGTTTGCTTAGAAAGCCCCCAAATAATATCATTCTTTAGAAGTTAATATGCTTAGATAGTAGATAGGAATGCCAGAATAAATGAGAGAAATTATTCGAGGAAAACAGAACTATTGTTCCTTTACTCGTATGCATGGGATGAGAGATTGATGTGGTTGCTTAAAATCTAACAAATACAAGGTTAAGGTAAAGATGCAATTAGCGTTTGTGACACTTAAGAGGGCGTAATAGACAAAGAGGGAAGTACGCAACAAGGGGAAGAAAAGCATTGATTGTTAGTCAATGTGTTAGTAGAGAAGGTCATAAAAAACATGGATTCGCAAGTAGTTTCTTATGTTTGGTTTTGCGTGCAAAGATTTGTAGATTTTCAAGGTTGGCCGGAGGCCTGGCCTACATGGTTTGAAAAATCTCTCTTTTAACGATCAGGACATCCTCAAGCCATCGGTTCCTTTTTCTTCTTCTCCAGGCTATATTATTCATCTCTCTTCGCCACAGTTCCCATTTTCTGCCTACTACCAATCATCTTTTGACAGGATTACTTGATATGACCTGACAATCAATTAATTTGTGGGCCTTCTCCAAATGATTGGTCATGTATACTCCAAATTAGCATCAACCGTGCTAATTTCTCCGTTATAGAGCAACCATTTTAGAACTTTCTATGGTTTAATCAACTGGAATCCACCATGAAAAATCACAAAAGCTCAACTTGGTATGCATGCTGTTTGCAGGTAAACATTTTCCTGTGTTATTCTTTTCTTGGGCTGGTAAAGCTGGAAACTGTAATTTCTCTCTTCAAAAGAGGAAACAGGAAGTAGGAAAAGAAATAGTTGTGCAGACTTAAAATGAGCCATGACATGGTTGGTGTATGTAGTTGTTGGGCAAGAGGAAAGTTAGGAGATGCATATCACGACACTTGACATGGACAGGATGCGAATCCTATGCAGATGCATGCATTCAACAATTCACAAATTGATGACCTGGTAAAATTATCTTCTAATGAGACGTTGAATATTTTCAGCCACATAAAGTTTGATTTTCTTTGCATGTATTTCAATCCAAAGATAAATACGGAAATGGCATATGTTGCACCAGGAACAACTGGAACATGCATGCGTGCATCCTCGCACAAAGTGCTTCACAGCACCAAATTTGCAATACTTTAAAATGTGTTGCTTAAAAAATTATTTTTAAAATTAAATTATATATAAAAAAACAAATAAATAATTTTATGCATATATTATACCTTTTATAATGTTTTAGGGAGAAGAAACTTGATATATATATAATAAGACTCAGGTTTATACACAGGCGCCAAAAATGTTGTGGAATTTTAACTTTCCCTTTCAAAAATTAAACTCTTCGGTGACGTTACGACTCACTTACCCTTCTCGTTGTATCTGTCGATCTCAATAGTGTGATTGTCATCTTCAATTTATATGTCTGTTAATGCTGAAGAACACGCCAAACCCAAGTACGTGATCTTCAGCCTATAGCTTATTTTTTGGGTTTTAAAAATATAATGCATCTGTATGTTTGTTTATGCTTGTCTTCCACTAATGAGAAAAGTTTAGATTTGCCCTGAATGTGGTTGGAGAAAAACATATATCACAAATCTCTTTATCTCTACTTATACTCAATTTTTAAACTTAATTTAAATTAATTAAATTTAACAGTGATATATAAATAAATAAATTAAACATAATTATTATAATTATTAAGATTTAATCTAATTTTAAAATTAAATTAAATTTAATCATAACTGTTAAATCGGTAGAATCGGTCTGGTTTTTAAAATATTGATATTTAGTGAAAAATAAGACAATCTCAACATAATCAAGCTCGACTAAAACCAACGTTATGTATGATTGTGTAAATTGCTCTCAAATCTTACTCTTCATCGGCTTCCGTTTGTGTATATTGTTTTTTTTTTTGAAAAAAGAAAAATTTTATAAATAAAGAATATGCATGTTACAGTGGTTTAGAGGCTAGGGGGATACCCTTGTCACACAACAGAGCATAAAAGAGAAGATTTACAACATCAGATGAGCAAATATACGAAAGCAAAAAATACTGGGCAGAAAGTGGTTAGTCCGTCATTGAGTTGAGCCTCATTAAGACGATTTCACTAATTTTCCTTTTGGTTTCTGCAACTAGTTGTGTCACTGGTTTGGCCAATTCCTGAAAACGTCTGGCATTTCGTTCACGCCAAATGGCCTGTACAGTCATTCCCATAGCAATAGTGAAAAACCCTCTTTCCTGTGCTCAGATTGCTGGAGAGTTTACCAACCAATTTATGACAGCAGAAAGTGAATAATCCGAAGAGCTCCAACAGCAGAAGGTCTTGACCTGATTCCATATTAACGTTCCAGTGGGGCATAAGAAAAACAGATGTTCTTGCGATTCATCATGCATAGAATAAAGTGGAGAGGATCGGTCGATATCCATGTAGAAAAGACGATCTGCAATACTTAGTTTATTTTTCATGATTAGCCAGAGGAGGAAGGAGACCTTAGGAGGAAGGTAGTTGTGCCAAACTACACTGCTCCATGCTACTCGAGGTAACCTGATCCGAAGAATATCCACTATTCGTTTATATCTCAACTGGTTGATAGGCTGATTTTTCCAAAGGACTGTATCAGGACCGCTTGAGGGGGAATACTGGGGCTGCAAATATTAAAGATACGTCAGAAAAATCCAAGTATTCCCTCTAATGAAATAACTCATCACAGTGGAGGTGGGAAAGGACAGAAGGCGTGGGTCAGATTGTTGGAGGAGTGCAATAGAGCCCCGACCTGACCTGTTGTCAAAACAAAAGGATGTACAAACTCCATTTCCAACCTTGTAGATCACATCCTGTTGAACCAAATTTTTTAAATGGATCAATTGATTTAGAAAGAAGGAGTGAGAGGGGCGTAAACCAAAATAATATTGTTGATATATTGTAAATGGTCAATATAGGAAATATAGAAGATTTAATCTCGAGGATATTTGTATATATGACAGAATATATGTATAGTTGGCAAGAGTCTTTATAAGCGTATCACTAGGAGTCCATTAAGGCAATTAGTTAGCAAGGAACAGCTTACACGTTTCTTATATATACTGTATATTATTGAGAGTAATAACATATCAGAAATTATCTTCCCTTTTAATTTGTACATGGTATTAGAGACCGAAAATCATTAGGATGTCAGGAGAGACACCACTATCATCACCACCGCTGAAGGGAGGAGGACAGTACAGTCTCATGTCTAGCGACCATCCAGGCTTGCTGATCACTCATGTTCAGATGAAAGGTGTGAACTACGACGAATGGGCTATGGCAATGTGTATAGCGTTGCGTGCAAAGAAGAAATTGGGTTTCGTTAATGGGATGATTAGAGAATCCAGTAAGAACTTCATAGATTATGAAGACTGGTGAATGCTAAATTCCATGATTGTTTCATGGATATTTAATACCATTGAAACAACAATCAGATCCTAAATCACCTACGTTGATTTAGCGAAGGATTTGTGGGATGACCTGAAACAACATTTTTCTATTGCTAATGGTCCAAAAATTCAGTAATTAAAGAACGAGATTACAAACTGTAAGTTGCAGGGACAAAACATCATGGCTTACTTGGACGATTGAAAAAATTATGGGATGAACTTGCAAATTACGAGAGAATCCCTATGTGCAGGTGCTTGGGCTGCACATGTAACATCACCACTGAATTGGTGAAAAGACAAGAAGACGAGCGTGTTCACCAGTTTATGATGGGTCTCGATGACGATATCTACAGAAATGCATGTTCTAATGATTTAGCTACTGAACCTCTGCCAAATGTTAGTCAGGTATACTCGATTATGATGAGGGAAGAACAACTTAGGAACTCAGTTTGCAGAAAAGATGTCAGAGTCGAGGCAGTTGCATTTGCAACAAGATCCAACAAGGGATACGTGAACGAGAAAGAGAAACAAGGGCCATATACCCACTTTGGTAAAGCTGGCCATGACATTGATGGGTGTTATAAACTCATTAGATATTCAGAGTGGTACACAGACAAATAAGGAGACAAGACACATACTGGTGGAAAAGGTGACAGGGGACGTGGCAGAGGCGGTTCTGGCTTCGAGAAAGGGCAAGGAACCATGGGCTAACTCGAAGCAAACTAAGCCTAATATAGGGACGTCTGCTGCTGCAGGGACGTCTGCTGCTGTTGGACACACAAAGACAGAACATATGACTTTTCTAAATCTGAGGAACGAAGGTTGGACTACTCTTATGAATCTTGTGAAGAATCAAAAATCGGGTCGGAATGAAAGCTTGAGTGTAAACACACAGATCAAGAATGGATACTAGACTCTGATGCATCTCATCACAAGACAGGGTGCCTCAATTTACTGTCAAATGTGCAGGATATAGTTCCGATTGGAATTGGGTTACCCAATGGAGAACAAACTTTTGCAGTAAAAGAAGGAATAATGTGTTTGGGCAACAACAAATTTATTTCTCAAGTTTTATTTGTTCCCAAAATGAATTGTACTCTTATCTTTGTTGCATGTCTGATGAAAGATTTAAATTGTATTGTCACTTTCACTGAAAGGTTTTGAGTGATACAAGACCGCATTGCGAGGATTTTGATTGGAACGGGTGAGCAGCGTGACGAGGTCTACCTCTTTAGAGCAACGGAGCAAGGGTGTGCAAACCGTGCAAAGGAAGTGGACGACATGGAGTTGTGGCACTACAGACTTGGGCATCCCTCCAAATATCGAGTATCTCTAATTCGTGGTATTAAGAATAAAAGTAGAATATTAGATGAACCTTGTGATGTTTGTTTTAGATCGAAACAAACTCGAGAAGTTTTTGTTCAAAGTGACAGTAGAGCTGAAGCTTGTTTTGATTTGATACATTGTGATCTTTAGGGAGCGTATAGAGTTCCTGCTTCATGTGGTGCATATTATTTTTTGACCATCGTAGATGATTTTTCTAGAGCTATCTGGATTTATTTACTTGCTAAAAAACATGAGGTAGTGAAAATTATGCAAAAAATTTTCACCATGACTGAACGAAAATTTAGGAAGCATGTAAAAATTGCACGGAGTGACAATGGAACCGAGTTTAAACCTCTGAAACCTTATTTTGATGACAATGGGATTGTGTTCCAAACTTCATGTCCTAGGACTCCGCAACAAAATGGTCGAGTGGAAAGAAAACATCGACATATATTGAATGTCGCTAGGGCCCTTCGTTTTCAAGCTTCCTTGCCAATTGAGTTTTGGGGAGAGTGCGTTTTAACTGCTGGATTTCTTATTAATAGAACACCCACTGCATTGCTCAAAGGAAAAACCCTTATGAAGTTTTGACTGGGAACATTCCGAAATTTATGCAATTACACATTTTTGGGTGTCTTTGTTACGCCCATAGACAAAAATGCGACAATGACAAATTTGGGGAACGGAGTCCAAAATGTGTTTTTGTCGAGTATCCTTTTGGCCAAAAGGTGTGGAGAGTCTATGACATAGAAAAATATGAAAATTTTTTGTTTCTCGCGATGTGGTTTTCCATGAGCATATTTTCCCTTATGCAAGTCCACCAAGTCAAGAACAGGTTCTACCCTAGCAATCTCCTGTGCCTCCAGGAGATATGTTATATGATGATTTTGCTAATCCTAATAAGCGTGAGTTACCTTCTGATGAACAAAGCGTCACACAAACCCCACTTAGAGACATAGGGAGTTTGGTTGTGTCCTCTGTGGGACAAGAGGAGACCATAGGTAGTAGTCAGGTTCAAGTTGCGACGAAACCAGCATCTCAACCAACTAGCGACAAAGACTATGGTCGAGGGAACGGGTAAGTCAATCATCAATGTTATTAAAAAACTATGTGACTTATTCTGCTCGTTGATCTAGGTCTAAAGACCCTGTGCCCGCTCCCGTTCAATCGACATCCTCAGGTACTCCTTATCCCATTGCTAACTATGTGACCTGTGCAAATTTAAATTTTTTTGTCAAATATCGAGCTTTCTTAGCTGCAATGACTACCGCATCTGAGCCCACTCGATACTCAGAAGCAATAAAGGAGAAAAAATGGCGAGAGGCCATGCAAAAAGAAATTGAAGCGCTAGAACGAAACGACACTTGGGAACTTGGGCCATTGCCACCCGGGAAGAAAGCACTCGGGTGCAAATGGGTGTATAAAACCAAATATAACAGTGATGGTACAGTGGAGCGTAATAAGGCTCGACTAGTTATCTAGGACAATAGATAGCGGGAAGGAATTGATTACAATGACACCTTCGCACCTGTAGCAAAAATGGTTACTGTGAGAACTTTTCTAAGTGTGGCAGCGGTAAAGAATTGGGAATTACACCAAATGGATGTTCACAATGCCTTTCTACATGGTGATTTAGACGAAGAGCTGTATATGCAGCTACCTCTCAGTTTTGAAGCCAAGAATACGAATACAGTTTGTCGACTTAAGAAATCCTTGTATGGATTGAAGCAAGCCCCGAGATGTTGGTTTGCAAAGCTGGTAAGAGCATTGAAAGATTTTGGGTTTGTTCAATCTCTTTCTGACTATTCGCTGTTTACTCACTGCAAAAGGGAAGTGCGAGTAACCGTGCTAGTCTATGTGGATGATTTGATAATTGGCAGAAATAATTCAAATGCCATTACACAATTCAAAGCATATTTAAGCAAATCCTTCTATATGAAGGATCTTGGCCATTTGAGATTTTTTTTAGGACTTGAAATTGCTCAAAGTAAGGACGGAATATTCTTGTGCCAAAAAAGTATGCCTTACATATTGTTACTAAGTCAGGATTACTTGGTTACAAACCGACCTCATTCCCTATGGAACATAATCATAAATTGGCATTGGCCGAAGGAGGGTTGTTGGGTGATCCGGAGAAATATCGTCGTTTGGTGGGCAAGCTGATTTACTTGACTATTTCCAGGCCAAAAATTTGTTACTGTGTGCATATTTTGGCACAATTCATGCAGAGTCCTCACGCAGAACATTGGGAAGCCGCACTTCGTGTTGTACGGTACTTGAAAGGGAATCCAGGTCAGGGTGTGTTCTTGAGTTCAGAGAGTGATTTGTGTCTTTATGCTTTTTGTGACTCAGATTGGGCCAGTTGTCCTTTGACTCGGCGATCATTAACTGGCTATTTTGTGATGCTTGGCACCTTTCCGATTTCTTGGAACATTAAAAAACAACCAACAGTTTCGCGCTCTTCGATGGAAGTGGAGTACCGATCTATGGCCACGACAGTTTGTGAGTTGAAATGGCTCAAGGGTCTCTTACACTCGGTGGGCGTGGTTCATACAGGACCCATGCAGTTATTTTGCGATAGTCAATCAGTAATGCATATTGCGGCCAATCCTATTTTTCACGAATGGACCAATCATATCGAGGTTGATTGTCATTTCGTTAGGGACGAAATTCAGTCTGGAAATATTGCAACATCCTTTGCACGTACTACGGAACAACTTGTAGATATCTTGACGAAAGTGCTTGGCAAACATCAGTTTGACTATATTATTCGCAAGTTGGGCATTCGGAATATCCATGCTCTAACTTGAGGGGGGTATAGGATAATATTGTTGATAAATGGTCAATATAGGAAATATAGAAGATTTAATCTTGAGGATATTTGTAAATATGACAGAATATATGTATAGTTGGCAAGAGTCTTTATAGGCATATCACTAGGAGCTCATTAAGGCAATTGGTTAGCAAGGAATAGCTCACACGTTTCTTATATATACTATATATTGTTGAGAGCAATAATAGATCAAAAATTATCTTCCTCCTTAATTCGTACATCATGTCATCGTTGGCGATGGTACTCGATCCAAAACCCTTACCAGAACTCCCGTCGTCAATTTTGGCAACAAAATCTGACCTTACGGACTTGTCCATCACCGATGAGGAGGACCTTTATAATCGCCTCAAGTCTCTCCAACGATAGCTCAAGTTCATTGACATCCAAGAAGAGTACATTAAAGACAAACTGTTGGCCTCGGGTCTCGGTTCCTATTTCGTGGCGACAAGGTGTCAAAAATTAGGGTATTTTTAAAATAAAAATAATTATATATAAAATTAATATCAAAATAAAAAGAATTTAATTCCTTAGTGGGAATAAAAACCAATACACAAACAATTAAAATAAATAGCCTAGAATAAATTTGGCATGAAAATAAATTAAAAGAAGTCATGAATGGACCTTTTTAATATAAACAAATAATAATAAAATAAAATAATAAAATGAAAAATAAAAAATGGTGAGTAAAACAAACAAATCATCTTATGAATTATTGAATAAAAAGAAGAATGTAGAAGAGGAAAAGTCACGGGCGTGATCGTGCTGAGGCACGATCGTGAATTTTGATGAACAGGGGCGAAATTTCAAGGTTCATCGCGATCATACTGAGACACGATTGCAACTTTCCATGCACGATCGCGACTTTCCATGAATAGTAGCAAAATATGAAGTTCGTCGCGATCGTGCTTGTGCATGATCGCGACTTTTATGAGAAATTGGGATTGTTGCAATCGTGACAAGCACGATCGCGACATCCCTGTCGCGCACAACCACTTCAAAACTTCAAAACTTTCAATTCAGAAATCAAAAAATTATAAACTTTATGTCGTTAGAAAGATAAGAGAGAGATCTACAACTTTTATGAAGAACCTTTGTCAAATTTTGCTTAGATTAATCCAGTTTATTCCTTAAAGTTTCAGATCACATTTTATCTCTTTTTCTCCTTTTTTTCTTTCAACTGTCAATATATATATATATATATACATATATCTGCTAACTATAACAAATGACCCAAACCCAAAAATCATAAACCATGCATACTTAACTCCCAAATTAACGATTTGCTTAAGAATATTTATCCAAAAGCCATTAAACAACTAACAATTCCATTCCCAACCAAAAATATAACAATTTAACAGAAAAGAATTTGAACATGAACAAAAGAAATTCTTCAACTCTTTCTATCATTCATTTCTCAAAATAAAATAGAGTAGGTACACCAATTACAAACAAAAGCCACATCAGTAGCATAATACAAAAAATACAACATTGATGCTCATGCCTAACATGCTTACAAAGCTACCAAAAATGATCCAAACTAACTTAATTACAAATGAAGTATTTCTTGGAGATTTGCTGAAGTTTTTGTAAGGTTCACTGATCTGTTATTTCTTCACCTGAGGAATAGAAAAATTGTAGGGTGAGCTGGAAAGCTCAGTGGCTAATATACTTATAGCTATTAGTAACGAACCACACACCCACACATAACAAT
>JANQAP020000159.1:1832992-1844368 GCA_026874005.2 Erythroxylum coriaceum
GGAAGTATATCTTGGATTTACTAGCAGAGACAGGGTTGATCGACTGTAAGCCAGCTGAAACCCCAATGATGATGAATCATGGACTCAAAATGGTTGAAGGAGCACAGTTAGCTAATCAAGAGAGGTATCAGCGACTGGTTGGGAAATTGATCTACTTGTCACACACAAGGCCAGACATTGCATATGCAGTTGGAGTCGTGAGTCAATTCATGCACAACCCTCAAATTGACCACATGGAAGCAGCAATAAGAATTGTACGATACCTCAAGGGATCACCAGGCAAAGGGATCGTGTTCCAAAAGAATGGTCATTTAGAAGTACAAGGATACACTGATGCTGATTGGGCAGGGAATCTAGTAAACAGAATATCAACTTCAGGCTACTTCAATTTGGTGGGAGGAAACTTAGTAACCTGGAGAGGCAAGAAACAAAAAGTCTTTGCTTTGTCGAGTGCAAAAACAGAGTTTCGTGGGATAGCTAAAAGTTTAACAGAGATCTTGTGGATCCGAAAACTTATGGCTGATTTGGGTTTCCCGATTCAGAATACATGCCAGTTGATGTGTGACAATAAAGCTGCAATCAGTATTTCAGAGAACCCGGTGCAACATGATAGAACAAAACATGTCGAAGTGGATCGACATTTCATCAAAGAAAAGCTGGACGAAGGAATAGTGGAGTTTCCATTTGTTCGATCGGAGGATCAGCTGGCTGACACCCTAACTAAAGCAGTCAATGGAAGAGTCTTTCAAGAAGTCTTTCGCAAGTTTGGTATTGGTGACCTCACTACTCAACTTGAGGGGGAGTGTGAGAACAATTAGGAGAAAATCAAGCACCGAGATCACAGTCAAAGCAGAAATCATGAAGAGAATAGTTTTTTGTAATTAAACACTTACCATATTTAGCATACAATGATCCCTATATCAATGTACATTATGTAAAATTACAATTAATTCAATAGAAATGAAATCTTCATTCGCCCTAAAACTTTTGTTACCATCTTGAGATTTATTATCTACGTTTGATCGGATTTCTCCCTATAAAATTACAATTAATTTGTAAAATCTAAAAGCAGATACAAAAAAACATAATTTGACATGATATGCTGAGAAAAAGCGATGAATGACCAAGCTTGGTGCTACGGGCTTCTCTCACTCGTTGTTCATAATTCGTAAATGAGAAATATACTATGCATCTCCCATCAATGATTTGAAAAGACTTGTGTAGAAAAGGTGAATGACTCACACTAATGGTTGGAATTGTTTATTAACTAGTGGTAAGTAGTTGGCTCCTGGAATTGTTTATTAACTAGTGGTAAGTAGTTGGCTCCACCTTGAAAACGACCTAAAAGGTAATATACATATATATGTATATATAGGAGAATTAGAATCTAGTAGTTCCAATTTTTTAAAACATATATCACGTTAATATGAAATTTTAAGATAATAAATATTTAGTTATGAAATCAAGATCAGTTTAAAATATCAAAAACTGTTTATCGTTGATATAGTTTAATCATTTAAGATATACACACATTAAATATTACTTATGATATTATCATTAAAATTATAAATTTAATAAATTTGAATATATAATATTGCATTATGCAAAATTAATGCATAGATGTATATATATTAGAAGTAAAAGTAAATAAAGGTATATAAAATTTTATTGTTCATGTATTTCAACCGTTCTGAAATCTGATTAGATATCAAATTATGATAAAAATTGCTCTAATTTTATGTGTATTACATAAATGTTAAATTTTTAAGATAATAAATATTTATTTATAAAATAAAAATTATTAATTAAAAGCATATTTCAATCATTTTGATATTTGAGTATATTAAAAATATAAATTATAGTTATCCAGTTCATAATTATAAATACCTAAGTACATATGCATGTTAGAGATGTGAAAGTAAATTAGCATATTAAAATATTTTTATTCTTTAACATGTGTTTCAACTATTTTAAAATTTTTGTATATTAAAATCTCTTCATAATATAGTAATTATAAATATTGAAATAAAGTATGATGTAAAATTAATACATAAAAGCATATTTATTATATGTTAAAATATGCAGAATGTGTATAATATAATAATATAAATAGTGACGTGAATATGAAGTTTTCAATACATATAAATTAGACCACCTAGAATTATTTTCATTAAGATATGTCATATTAATTACACATTTTGGTGAAAATAACTCATATTTTACACTTACTTAAAAATATTTGTTTTAAAAATATAGTTTAGAATAATTAAATTTATAAACCAAGGTAAAATATAAAATTATATACAGTTTCATTGTGCTAATTAAATATCTTTTAACAAAATAAGATCCATCATAATTTTCGTTCATTCTTTAATAATAATGTATAACTTACATAAGCATTTATTTTGCATAAATCAATTACATTTAGATATAATATAAATCATTTTAATATTTTTAAAACTAGAGTTTATACATTTATTAAAATATATTAATCATGATAATGTTATTATAACTATTTTTTAACATCTTTGTGTACTAAAAATGAATTTACTATTAAACTTACAAAATATTGATTCCCAAAATAAGTAACTCTAATTCCTTTGATGAATTCATGTCTATTGTTTATTCTAACTTTTTTTATAAGGTCATCTCTAAAATCACAGCAAGCATGCTTAAGGCAGTTTTTGAGATGATGGTTAGTAATAACCAAAATGCATTCATATAAGGAAGGAGGATATGGAAAAATATATCCATTGTCTAATAACTTTTGAGAGGGTACCAAAGGAGGAACTCTCGACCAAACTGTGCATTCAAATTGACTTCAAGAATGCCTTGGATTGTGTGGAGTGAAGGTTTATTCTTATAGTATTAGAGGTGATGGGATTTGCCTTTACATTCATTAAATGGGTAGAAGCATATATAACCACCACTTCTTATTATGTACTAGGGTGAATGGGGTACCAACAAGATTGCTCAAATGAGCAACAGGGCTTAGACAAGGTGACCATATGTCTCCATATTTGTTCATCCTTTTGTATAGAGGTCCTAACTCTATTGTTGCACTACAATGTGAATAAAGGAAAAGGATTCAAATTTCATAGCAAATGCAAAAAGGTATCTCTATTCAGTCTATGTTCTGTTAATGACCTTTTACTCTTCAACAAGGCTCATCCTAATTCAATTGAGATCCTAATGTCCTTTTAAAAGCAATTTGAAGAAATATTACGATTAGTAATCAATCTGGCAAAGAGTCATTTTATCAAGCTAATAGTGCACACGGATTAGAAACTAAGATAATTGCAATCTCTCGAAACAATCTCTATTGCACTATCTAGGCCTACCTATCACTATAAGAAGGGTTCATTTATATGATCCTTTAGTTGAAAGAACACAATTGAGATAAAGCTTTCAGACTAATAAATTTTTATATTTTGGGGGAAGAATTTAGCTAATTAAATCTATGTTGAATTCCTTATAAGTTTATTAGTCTACTAGTATTTTCGTGGCTAAAAGAGTAATGAAGGCAACAGAAAAGTTAATACGAAGGTTTTTGTGGGGGAAAGTATAACTTTGAGTGAAGGTTAATGAAATTGAGATGGGATGAGGTTTGCGAGTCTAAGAAAGATGTGGGCCTAGGGATAATCCCTATTGCCACTACCAACAAGGTGTTGATACTAAAAAATATTTGGTTCATTATGTGCAATAAGGATATACTGTGGATCAAATAGGTTCAATCATATATTTTTAAAGGGAGATTATTGTGGTCCATTTCTCCTAAGGACTTAAAATCTTAGTTTATTAACAATTTGATGAGGCCAAAGGAAATTATGGAGCCAGGAGTTCACTGTAGAGGGGATAATGAAAAGAAAGCAAACTTTTGGTATGATAATTGGATGGGTCATAGTCCATTAATTAGAATTCCTATAGCAGTATAATGTTGGAGCAATCTCCCACTTAAAACTAAAGTTTGTGTAGTTATTGCTGGCAATAGGTGAAAGGAATTTCCAAATCAGGTGATGCACTTAGTCCCCAATTATACTCCTAATTGCAGGATTCAGGACATCTACTTTTGGCTAAACCAACCCCCTAATTCTTTTTCTAACAAGGCCTATAAGGAGTGGATTGCACAATGACAATACAATATAGTAGATTTGCACCGTATAGTCTAGCATAAGATCTTAAGACCCAAAACCTCTTGTTTCCTATGGTTGACTACATTGAACAACACGACCACGATTGATAGACTTCAATTTTTAAATCTGTACAACAAATGTGTCCTATATAGGGATGACTGTGAAATCAGAGATCACCTATTTTTCCAATGCCTTTTTGTAGAGAACATATGGAAAAGAATTAGAGAGAAATGTCACTAGACACGGGAAGGGAATTTGCTTATTGACATACTAGAGAAACTAAGAAATATGAAGACTAAACCAAAAAGAGATAGGGTTGTTTACATTATCTCCTTTGCTTCTAGCATTGAGGGGATATAGAAGAAGAGGAATTTGAGAATTTTCAAAGGCAGAGTTCGTTCAAATCAAGAATTGTAGCGAGAATATTGGTAGAGCAAGGAATCTAGTATAAAACTACACAATCCTAACCATGTAATGCTAAATTGCAAGAGGAGAAAATAGAAAACAATTACCTAAAAGATGAAGCCCTATAGCTGCTTTATTGAAGTTGTCCTATCGGAAGACTAGGAAGCATCGTTCGCATCACTTGAAAGATGGGTGAAGTACATCAGGGTTAATGGAGAAGAAAACATAGGAGAATTCTGGAAGAGTGCCTTTGGACGATTATTAACTGAGATCCCATTTGATATAGCTTGTGTTATGACACGTGGCCACTATTGAGCCACTACATGTGAGTACGTAACTTCTGATCTGTGTAAGGTTGTGTGTGTTAAATTTGGTTCTTCTTACAAAGCATGTAAACTTTTCCAATTATTCATTAATATATTTTAATTTTTCAAAAAATAAAATATCAAGTAAAATTAAAAATAATATTAATTTATATAAAGCAAAATTGATTTCAAAATATTCATCTTGAAATATTTTAATAATTATTATAATTATTTTTTGCATGTATGCATTACGAGAAGTCAATTAGACATTTTAAAATATGTCTTTTAGGTGCACAATAAAATATTTTTAAAAATTTCACATACTTTTGAAAATAATACATGCATTTTTTATTGATTAATTGAATTTTTCTTACATATGTAACATCTCTATAATTAAAAAATGCAAACTTTTTTTAATCTTTTTATATGGGAATAACATATTTAAAAGTGTCTAACTTTTTAAGTTTTTTAATTTAGTGTCTAATCTTTTAAAATTTTTAATTATGTGATTAACTTTTTAAAACATTCCTAGTTCAGTTCAAAAGGTTATTTTCAATAATATGACTTGTCTACTAAATACTACGTAAATGTCCATCTATTAGTCACATCATCAAAAACTAATATTTCGAACTAAATTGTTAAGGTTTTAAAAAGTTAGTCACTCAATTGAAAAATTTAAAAGCTTAGATACTAAATTGAAAATATGTCAAAAGGTTGAATACCATAAGATTGGTTATCCCTTTTACATAAAAGATTGAAAAGTTTATGGGATATTTGGTTTCATTACTTTTTTTTTATCGTGATTTATATATTTTTTCCTAGTTTTAGTTTAGATTTTTTGTTGAAAATAAATGTTTGGTTGTGATTGACAATGAAAAATTAAAGATAAAATTTGATTTAGTTGAGTTTTATAATAAAAAATGAAAATAAAAGCATGTTTGATATCATCATCTAATTTTTATTATACTATTATATGTTAATATTAAAATTTAATTAAATTCATTTATTAAGTAAAATATAATATTATTGGTAGATACAATAGAATGAGGGCAAATGATTCAAGTTTTGAGCCTCGTGTTCTTATTGCCAAAAGTACCTAAACACGATTTATATTATTCGTATAGGAAGCAAATAATGTTAAATAAATCTACTCCAACATCCAATTAGCTAACCTTTGTAGTTGATAAAGTTTTTGAGATGATACACTTAATGGTGTGCTTTCTTTAAAATAAAATCAAAAGTTGCATCTATTGTCTAAAAAAAACTTTTAGGTGGTTGTGACTATTATCTTTGCACCTTTACAAGGTCTTTTCCGTTTCCTACTCTTGCTTACAAGAGTTTTTGCATCTTTATTCACTTGCATAGAAAATCTTCTAAATTTATATCAACTTTCATTCATCCTAAGTGATTGTAAGCACTAAAATGGACATTTTTTGACAATTTTACTTATAAAGTTGTAGTAGCTGCAAAAACTTTGCAAAACTTATAAAAGCTTAAAAAATAAAGAAGCACATGTTTCCCTACTTATCATGTAATTGTTACATGCAAATCAGAAAGAAAGAATTAGAAAAGAAAAGACCAATATAATGCCTTTATGGCTTATTATCACAAAGCATTTACATTGTCCAAGAATTAGTTAAAAATACATTCAAATTGGAAGTTAAACAAAAAGATATAAGTATTCATCAGCTTTCTAAAATCACAAATGCCTTTTATCTAGGCATAGGTTAAAAAAGAAACTAAAGAAAACATGTGGTTATCCTTTTTTATAAAAGACTTAATAATTAGTTCATATAAAAATACAAACTTATAACTCAATATATAAGTCAGTTAACACATGTTTAGATGTATATAACTCAATATACAACCAATCGGTTTGGTTGTAGGTTAGTGAAAATTATTTAAAGGCGTTATTTATCTTGTACATGTTAGATGTACATGATAAAGTCCATAGGATAATTATACATTGAAAATAAAATTATAATGAGATTATAATTATGAGATTTATAATGCATTTATGTATTCTTCTTAAATATTCTTAGTCATTGTTCTATTAAGACTGGACATTAATTGAACGTAAAAAGACTAGCACAAGTTATGTTTTTCCTTATGAAGGAAGTAGTTGATCTCATAGGTTAAAGTATGAAAATACTTAAATAAATGTGTGGGTACTTGTTAGAGAACAAGTTCACTGAATAGACCTGATATGAGAAATCTATTTAGAACATTACTTGTATATCTATAAAATTTTCATTGTGATGATTGTATAAGTGATCTTTTAACTTGAGATCTCCAAAGTTATCTTGTATAGGAATTACTATATTTAGATACTACTTATGACCCATTTAACTATAGGTCGGTCAATCGGTAATCATTGGATGTAGCATGAACTATATAGAGGTAGTTGTGTGATCAAGATAGCATTCATCACTCTAAAGTAATTAGGAAGAATGTTTTGTTGTTCTCGATTAGTAGTAATTCAAGAAATCCTTGGCCAAGGTTGAATGACTTTTTGTAAATAGTTTACAAATGTTATTAATTGAATCAATAGCTAATGGTGGAGAATTAGTATGATTGGACTAAAAATAGCATAGAAATTAATTCCATGCTTTATGTCTAATCAGAACATTATATGATGAAAGGATTAAATTATACGAAAAAAATCATGCATAGAAAGATTAGTCAAAACTACTTTGACATTCCTAAATATTTGGGTATTCATAATGCGTTGCTAGATGCCAATCTTGATATATGATTATAAATTGTTTAATTGGAGAATTAAAGATAAATTAAAAGGAGTTTTAATTTATCTAATTTTAGTTATGAATTAGAATTAAAATTTATAATCATTGTCAACATATTTGGAACCTAATGAGTCTCACATAACAAATGAGTTGAAGAGAGCAAAGTTATTTTAATCAAGTTGGACTTGATTGTAAAATTTGAGAAACTTTATGATTAAATATGAGATAATTAATAAATAAGGATCAATATGAGATATTGGATCTTATTTGGGCATAATTGGTATTTAATTAGAATTATTTGTAATTCTAATTAAGTTCTAAATTCTAATTAAGTTCTAATTGAAATTAGAATTTAATTTCAATTAAATTGCTAAAATGTCCAAAACCTATTATAAATAGACTTGAGCTCTAATGGAGCTAGCACTTCTTGCTTAACCCTCTTTGTAAGAGTTACAGAGTTCTCTCAACCTATTCTGTGGATACCGTTAGAGGCCAAAAATTTATGTGGCTATGGTGGTTGAGATGGATCGATTTTGGAAACAGTTTGAGGGATGCGATAAGATAAAGGCCAAGCTTCAGAATAAGGTATGGATTAAGATTCATTTTTTGTTATTGATTTAATTATGTTTTAATCATTAAATTTCATAATTATTCAGATCAACACAAAATCTCTCCTTGTTAAAGGCCATAAGAGACGGTGGGGCTTCCATTGTTGGTGAGTTGCTCATCTTGCCTGAAAGCCACAATGTTTGCTTCATTTCCTAGCCTATAAGGTTTGCCAGAGCTTTGGTTCACCTAAGTCATGAAAAGTCATTGCCTCTCTTATCCATCACTCAGCTCACTTCAAAGAGCCCCAACAATAATTCAAGCCGTATCCATTCAAAAACAATAGTACAACCTAGAGGCTTTATGTCTCTCAACCACAAAAAAACATATGGTTCCTACGGTTTTTGGATTCAAATTAACTTTTCATACGTTTAGGAAGTCTTCAATCTTATTGAATATCAAAATTCTTAATTTTTGGTTTCCAAATCTTACAATATAATTCTAGCTTTTTATGATTAGGGTTTATGAAGAGTTTAATATGAACTTTTCATATTATTGTTCAATTCCAAATTGATTTTAAAAGTGTAGTGTTTGTGATTTTAATTCTAAAATTTTGATCAATAACAATCAAACAACTTCAATCAAATTATAGAACTAAAACATGAATCTAATATCATTGTTGGAAAATTATGGTAGGATTTGATCCCCCATGCAACAGAATAAGAATAAAATCTTTTTGTTTGATTTTTTGAAAGTCTAGAGTTTTTAAATTTTGTAACATGATTAACACATAAAACAAAATAAAGCTTAAATCATATTTTCTATTTTATTGCGAAACTTGATCATTTTTTTTATCATTTCCCTCGAATCGTTTCTAAAATTAGTTCATCTCAATTATTGCAACCACACACATGTCCAACTTCTAACAGTATCCACAAAACATTTGTGAGAACTCTACAACTATTGTACAGAGGGTTAGACAAGAAGTACTAGCTTATAATAGGGTTTGAACCATTTAATTGAAATAATATTATAAATTTAATTATATTTTATTATAATTATAATTAATTATTATTAAATACCAACTAGGTCCAAACAAGATTCAATATCTTGCATTGATCTTTATTTATTAAATATCTTATATTTAATCATAAAGTTTCTCAAACTTTACGAATAAGTCCAACTCGATTAAATCACTTTTTCTCTCTTCAACTTGCTCTTTGTGTATGACTCATTAGGCTCTTAAATAAGTTGAAAATGGATCTAAATTGAAACCTTAAATCATATTTATGATTAGATAAATTAAACTCTTTTAATTCTTCTTTAATTCTTAAATTAAATAATATTTATCCATATATCAAGATTGATTTAGCAATACGTCATGAATATCTAAATATTTATAAATGTCAAACTGATTTTAACTAATCTTTTAGTGTATAATTTTTTCGTATAATGCAATCTTTCAATTATACAATGTTCTAATCAAACATAAACCATGAGATTAATGTCTATTGTATTTGAATCAAATCATATTAAGTCTCTACCGTTAATAATTGATTTAATTAATGATATTTGAAAATTGTTCTTAAAGTATCATTCAACTTTCGTCAAGGATTTTTCAAATCAATACAAATTGAGAACAACATAATATTCCCTAATCACTTTAGGGTGATAAACTTTATATTAATCACTAACCACCTCTATATAGTCCATGTTGTACCCAATGACTACTAGTTGAGCTACCATTGACTAGAATAGGTTATAAGTAGTATCAAAATAAAGTGATCCCTCTATAAGATACTGTAGAGATCTAAGTCAAATAATTACTTATACAATCATTACAATAAGAATTTTCATAAGCATAAAAGCAATGCTTCAAATGGATTTCTCTTATAGGGATAGTTCAGTGAACTTCCTATCTAACAAGCACTCACACATTTATTTAAGTATCTCTATACTTTAGTTTATAAAATCAACTACTTCCTTCATAAGGAAGAAACATAATATATGGTAATCTTTTTACGTTCTATTAACACTCAATCTCAATGTAATAATGACTAAGAATAATTTGGGATACTAAATAAATGTACTATGAATCTCATTATTATGATCTCATTATAATTTCATTTATAATGTATATTTACCACTTGAACTTTATCATATATATCTGACATGTATAAGATAAATAATGCCTTTAAATAATCATATCACTAAATTATATCAAACTGATTAGTTCTAGGGCATAAATTAACAAAAACATCAACCTAACTATTTCAAGCATCACTAATGAATATAAAATATTAATCAAGATAATACTATTACATAATGACGTAGATAACAAATATGACAAAAGAAACTGCGAACAAACCTCCCAACATATAATAATTAAATAATTATCATTCAAGAGGATTGCATTCTAAGTGTTTGACTCAAATTCGTTGAAAGTAAATATTTGTTTAAATTAAAAATAGAAACTTTTTGGGAAGGAAATTGATGATTTGTGGATTGTAATTGGGAAATTGGGATAAATTGGAATATCAGAAAGTGATAAAACAATTTAAAGTTTGGGATTGGTCTTTAATAAGTTTGCTTGTAAATGACAATTTAACGTTTAGGATTGGTCTTTAATAAGTTTCGTGTTAAGTGGACCTTGAAATTGCCCAGACTAGTTCCGGTATGATAAGGTATCGATATCGATCAATATCAGATATCATTTCGGATAATTTTTTAAAATTACAAAATAGTTTCTAGTTGTTATAAAATTGCAAAATTGTTCTTCAATATATTATGTCATATAATTTTTGACTTTACTTTAATCCCATCTAAAAAATTCATAATAATATAAATTTAATATAACAAATATTTCCAATTTTTATCAATATTATTTTCATATATTTCTCATAAATTATGATAGAAAAAGATCATTTAACTCTCATAAAAATATAAAATTAAGAATAATACAAAGTACAAAAAATGCATTTCTATTAAGTGAATGTAATTTTAAATGTTATCTTAATATATTTCAAAAGTTATTATAATAATTTTTCAAATGTATGCACTAAAAATTATATACATCGTAAATATGAAACATATAAATTTTAAAAATATTTATTAAAATATTGAAGTTATTTTAAACTAATATATTTTTATATAATATGTAATCACATTGTATAAGTCTAATTACATAAAAACATTATTTAATACATTTTTCTTGTATCTTTACTATTAAATAAACCGTAGATA
>JANQAP020000161.1:33401-43419 GCA_026874005.2 Erythroxylum coriaceum
AAATTTAAATAAATTCGTGTATAAACATTATAATAATTATTAAATTAAAAATTACATTTAGTCACTAAATACTATTAACTACCAAATGAAATTCGTCACAAAAACTAATTTACTACGTATAAAAAACGTCAGTAAAAGGTTTTTGCTATAGCAGACATTTCATAGCTAAATCTTTTTTGCTACAAACAATAAATCGTCACTAAACCATTTTAGCGATTAAAAATAATTCGTCACAAAAGATTTTTACCTACATTTCAAAAACATCACTAAAAGCATTTGCCTACAGGATAAATTAGTAGCTAAAAGTTTTTTGCTACCAAAACAAAATTGTTACGAAAAATAAATACCGACGCATAAGGTTTCGTGAGAAAAGACTTTTATCTACGAAACGTAAACCTCGCGTAAAATTATTACCGACGTTTTTTTAATCGTCGGTAATACATTTTCTTGAAAAAATTTGTTTGTCGTAAAAATATTTTCGCGACGACTTATGATAAATGTTGCCGATGTTATTTTGCTACAAAAATTTGGCGACGAAATAAAATCGTCGCACATTATTAATTGCGACAATTTTTCCTTCTTTCAATTGTCGCCAAATACGTTGATTGTTGTAGTGACTCGTAAGGTTTCCTTAATGTTTGTTTATACGAGAAAAAGCTCGATTTTTCTATAATATTTAAGTAGAGCCAAGTACGCATATGTGAAGTGGAAGATCATCGTAAAGTTTTGTGCAGCGAAAGGTCGTACGTATAACCACAGTACTTGGCTTTGAAAAAGTGAAAATGAGAAGAATCGGATATGAAGCATCGAATAATTTTCTCAAGTGCGATAACGTTACATCCACTTTCCATGTGATTACACGTACGACATATTAACTCTATACGTTGTACACTTGAATAGAGAGGATTAAGACTATTATATTTCCTGTCGCCATCGTCAACCTATGAGGAGATTATCGGACAAAGAGGGATGGGAATTTTAACATACCATAAACCAGATTCGTCTACATACTTGCACCCATTTCCTTTCTTCCACTAATTATTAGTCCCCACAATTCTCGCCCAAACCCCAAACTATTTACACATTTGAAACCCTCTTCGTTTCTCTCAAGAAAAAGAAGCCACCAGCCTCCATTTATAGTTTCAAGAGTAACTCCAAAGCTAGAGTTTGTATTTTGCTAGCAATTGGTCTCAGTACTCTTGCGACATGGTTTTTGGAAATATCCGTAGGGTTTGTAACGCAAGCCTTGGTCTAGGCCTGGGCTACAATAAAGAGCAAGACACTTGTTCTCAATCAGATAATCTGCATGAAAAGAAGAAGCCGTCATTGAAGTACGATCACTTGATCCCGTGTCTTACTTTAGGCCTACCAGAAGAGACGTTCCAATCAGTTACAAAGATCGATCGAGATGTGCATCGACAGGCCTCTTCTCTCAGTCCAGTATCCTCGTTTTCTAACTCCAGTGTCAAGAAGGAAAGAGAGTCTTGTTACGGGGAAGAGGTAGATGCAGAGAGACTCTCATCAAGGGCTTGTGATGATGATGAAGAAGCCAGTCCCAGGAAGAAACTTAGACTTTCCAAAGAACAATCGATCATTTTAGAGGACAGCTTCAAAGAACACAGCACACTCAATCCTGTGATTGCACATCCCTTCCTTTTTGTCCATTTCCTTGTATATTTCTTGTTGAATAGCATATGCTAGTTGTGTCACATCTGATTTTATCTTCCGGATGATAATTATCAGAAGCAAAAGCAAGCCTTGGCAGAGCAGCTGAATCTAAGGCCACGACAAGTGGAGGTGTGGTTCCAAAACAGGAGAGCCAGGTTTCACATCCAACCACTTATAGTTTGTGCTGTAATAAGTAATATATAAACTCTTCTGTGCTTCCAACCCAATATTATCCAAAGAGTATGAGATGTTGAGTAATTGAGCCGTTAGCCCTTTGATTGTAACTATCAATTCTAACCTTCTGTAGGACCAAGCTGAAACAAACTGAAGTAGATTGCGAGTTACTAAAGAAGTGTTGTGAAACGTTAACAGAAGAGAATAAGAGGCTCCAAAAGGAACTACAAGAGCTTAAATCGTTGAAACTTGCCGGGCCCTTGTATATGCAGCTTCCGGCAGCCACCCTCACTATGTGCCCTTCTTGTGAGAAGATAGGCGGCGGCGGCGGTTCTTCTGCGAGTACTTTCAGTATTGTTGGGACAAGACCTCCTTTTTACGATCCCATCAAGCACCAATCCACACCATGTTAATTTGGCAACCTCTGATCGAGGCCTCAACACCATATTTTTGTTCGTGGCTTCTTGTGTCATACAAGTAAACATAGTTTGTAAATCTCTTCCTCTCTTTTTTTCCCTTCATGATTGTAAATTCTTAGCAAAATTCAGATAATTAAGTAGTTTTTCTAGCTAGTAATCTGTACTAAAACTCGCATCTCAATATTTTATTAACGAATTTTATATTGGTGTGTCTTTTAACGTTTATCTAATTTTTGCTCATTATATTAATGATGTTCAGTTGTGTTATCTTTGAATAAAAGTTGATCGATGCTATTCTCTTCAACAATCCATTACGTAAATGGTTTGATGGAGAATTTTGTATTGCTTGAGTCTGATGACTGTGTTCTTAATTATATGCATGAAATTTTGTCTCAAGATAGGGAATAATAGTCTGTAGCAACCTTTACACTCACTTCATATTACAGAGTTATAAGTAATTAAGATTCTAATAAGTAGCACTAATCAGAATAGGAGTGGTTGTTTCCTACTAAAATATTAAAATTCTAAAAATTGTTTACAAATTTTATGGACTAAGAAACAATTAAAGAGTTATAATTTCCATAAATTATCTTTCTATCTATATATATATATAGCAAGTTATTTTCACAAGGATTTGACACGGGCACGTTCTGATTAAAAAAAAAACTCCAATTTTATGTTTGTACGAAATTAATGTTTACAAAAAATCATAAAAAATTATTAGTTTCTCTAAATAAGTACATTTATGACATCAAGATAAATAAAGATACAACATGAGTTTATTCGTATCTTTAGAAAATTCTGATATATGACAAATGCAAATACAAGGATTTAGTATCTCAAAGAAATCGTACTTATAAGAATTTTATTATAACTATTTTCGAAATTTATGTATTACAAAAAGTGGATCTAGCTGTAAATTTATAAAGTATTAAAATTTTTATTAAAACAATTAACCTATAATGTAAACGTACAAAATAATTTCCTTTTAAAGATGAATTTAACTTGAAACATACCTAGATATTAATTCACATTTAATCTACTGCTATGTATAAATATCTTCATAATTTTTAATTAATTATATGTTTAGTGTATGTGTAAATACATATATAAGCAATATTTAGATAAATATATTTGTTTTATCCATACACATATAGAAAGAAATCAACATTGATTTGAACTTCTTCATTTTATATTTTACATCTATACAATAGACAATATTGGACATGCGTATATTTTTTTGTATAAATTTTCAAAAGAAATAAATCTCTTTTTTAATTCTAATATGTCAATATTTTAAAGAATATTAAAATAACTTAATTAAAAAATATGTTATACTACTGTAAAAGCAATTATTATTTATAAAAGTTAAAATTTTTATAAAAATTGCATTACTCTATAAAATATTTTAAATATAAATTAATATAAACTTTATCATATTTATTAAAAATAAGTAAATATGATAAGATTATTGTAATTATTCTTCACATTTATAGAATATACAAATGTATATTTGATTTTAAAATTTGTAAAATATTAAATTTTCAGTGTAACATTTAAAACATGACATAAGAGTCAAAAAACTAATATCCATTTATACAAATTACAATTGATTTTCAAAATAAATATTATATATATACTTATATAATTAAAATAACAAGTACAAACCATATAATTAATTATATCAAATTTAATGAACTTTAAAATTAGATAATTTTAGAAAAGTGCATATTTTATAGAGTTTGATTCTAGTTGTTATTGTAAGTGATAGAATTTCTGTTTTAAGGTTTCTAAACTCAGCGGTTAATAGAGTTCTTATTCACGGATCTGTATGTGCTACTGGAATCGTTGAGTATGTACACCCATATTAATAAAATACTTGAATTTCCTAACAACTTTCTTTTCTGGCCTTTCTGCTTCTCTAGACCGATCATTGGTGCTGGTGTGAATGATTACTTCACGATTAAGGATCTACCAACGAAATTGTCGGGACAATAATGTGCTCCGAACTTCATTGTCACTTTTCTTCTTTCGCTACAAAACCATACGTTTCATAATTTACGGTATTGTTTCTAGTAATGATACGCTTTTTCGCACACCTTCTGAAGGTGATTGATTTCATTTTATTATTTTTGTGGATTTTATTTTAACCCAAGAATATACGAGACCGTGTGAAAGTAATACTTGTGAAGGAATACTAGAACTAGAAGTAGAAATCACAGCCGAACTGTAATTGGTGAGGTCAACAATTAATGATAAGCCTTGACTTGAAGGAAGGCTGGTGTATGAGTATCTCGTAGAATTGTAGTTAGCTAGTGACAATTTACTGCGGGCCCTTCAGGGTTAATGCTAATTGATTAATTATATAACATCAAGTCGAGTTATGCAAAAGACACGAGAAAATGATTCTCAGAAATTCTTATCAACTTTTTGAAGATGATGGTAACCATACTATATATAATACATGTTACATACAGCCAAATGTCAGACATCGTCTGAGATGTTGGCTCGTCAACATTAACAAGGACCTACCTACGTGGAGTACGTAGACCGCAGCTACAAACAGACACCCAACCTTGTAGACAACACGTAATTAACATTGACAACACTGCTGTCTTGCTGCTACCCCTACAACGACCCTGGTTACTTAAAGTCTGAATGTCTGACTCTAGCAATACGTTGTTGCATCTCAAACAGAGAAACACTTATATATCCATTAGCTACATGTCCGGTCTCCCGTTTTGTTGTTGTTTTTTCTTGTTGTTGAATGCGCTATATATTCTTATCCAACTCACGCGTATACACGTATATAGATATTCTGAAGCAGCACGAACATTCGAGCTTATAATGTAAGAGGGAATTAATTAACCAAAAATTATCAATTACCAGGATAAACATTATATTATAAGATGAAACTAATTTGCTGACTGATTAGTACACAAGGGCAATAGGTCCGACCTTGTTAGAACTCTTACCAAGTCCTATCAGAGTTCATAATGGCCACCGACCGTCCTCTCGTACCAAGCTTTGATCTAATTATAAGCATTGGCTTATATTATGAAGTCGCTCAGACTTACAATTTCATATTCACTAAGAAGAAGAATAATTATCTGACGTCGTATCAGATATAAGATCGCAAGTTCACAGATATAGCTGGGCTCGAGATTGAAATTTCAAAGTGCCAAAACATGGGCTCACTATGTTGTGCAGTCCCTTTACAAAGCTTGATGTTTTCAAGTCCTAATATTTTTTTTGAAGGAAGTTTTCAAGTCCTAATTAATTACCACTGTAATCGAAGCCGTTAATTAGTCCATTACTGAATTATGAAGTCTAGTATGAGGGTTTCGCAATAATTTATTGACTCGGCCATTAGGTGTCACGTAAAATTTTCCACACACAGCCGAATAAGGACAAGGTAGTTCAATTTAAGTTTAGCAAAAGTTCAATTTAATTTTTTGTTCATAATGTTTGACAACTTTTCATATAAGTGTTTCAAATGTCTCATTCACACTTACATTTAAATGTTTCTCTTAAAACTATAGAAGTGTATGTACAATTCAATTGAATAAAGGAGATAAAATTCATCGAATAATAAAAAAAGTTAAAGATACTTTATCTTTAAACTCTACTCTACGTATACAAATAATTGAATGTATATCCCACATTAAAATAAAGAGCTAACAAATTTACAAATATCAAATATTTTGAGATTTTTTTTTCAGTTCGATATCTAATTATTTAAAGTTTTTACTTTTACATGTTTTATAAATCAAACCATCCAATTCAAAACATTACTTCCATAATATTTTACTGACGTTGGCAATGAAGTATGTGAATAGAGACACTTAAACATGCTATGTGGCTCTTAGTTTAGACTTAATAATAACACATACTAACAATGATAATTTGTCATTTTCTTTAAGTTTTTCCGTTGCCTTTTAGAAACTTTTTACAATGTTTACTCTTTACAATGTTCTCTATCTATTCCTAATGGATGAGTAGGGCTAATCAATATAGGACCCGATTTTGATGCGGATTTCATATGCTATGTTAGACCATGAATTGATGAACAGATGTATAATTGATGCATCCAAAACCATATGAAGAATTTCAACCCCAATACATTTTTTTGGGCACATTTTAATTCTAATACTTGTATCAAAAAGCTAAGAAAAAGGAACAAAGAAGGAATTGACTTCTCAATCTTAATAAGAGATTGGTTTGATACCTAAGCCGCCAATAAAGGAATGAAGAGACATCATCAAAAATTTTGAGCTTTAGAACATGTTGAAGAATGTCTAAGCTAGATGTGAAGTTTGAATAAATGTCATTAATAACATAAGTAGTTTCAACTTCAAACAAGCAGAACACCCTCTTCATTACATTTGATCTCAACTCTCCCATTTCTGTCTCTTCTAAGTCAACCTACTAATGAGTAATATGGGACAATAATTTTGCTCAAAGTCTCCCTTTAACACCTAACATGGAAGTTGTTTAGATACCTATTTGGCTTATAGAAATAAACTTTATAAATGTGGCACATTGGGGCAAAAAAATCCAAGTTTGAGATGTCACAAGGTTGTCTTTGGTATATTGTCTACATGTGGTATAATGAAGAAGAGAAAGTGACAATCTAAATTGAACAAAGAGCATTGCAGAGAGATAGTAAGGGTAGAAGTGTTTAAGGAATGCCTAAAAATATTAGAGATAAATAAAAGATTAAGGTTGTTAGTATAGGGTAATTGTTGAGCCCCGAATAAGAGCCACATATTATATCCAAATTTTATATTTAAATGCTTTGTTAGCCATATTAGTAAAATATTAACAGAGATAATATTTTGGATTAAGTGATCTGATTTTTAAAATTTTTAGAATTGAAGTGAAAATTTTAAAAGATTGGACACAAAATTAAAAATTATCAAAAGGTTTAGAACTTTTGAATTTATTATCCTAAAATAACCAACATATGAATTTTTTTATATAAGTTTACAAGAACCTAAGTAATGGAAGTCACTTACTTTTACCACTAACCCATTATACTAGTAGTAAGGAATTACTCACTTCTTCTACTAATTCTACCTAGTTAGTAGAGAGTTATCACCTTTATGCTTATAACTCCACTAAGATTATAAAGAATATCATCTTAGAAGATGATCCACTCTATTATCACTTAATCAACCCACTTTCCATATCATGAAGAAGTGCTTCCATTTCCTAAGCTCACTACTCCATATTTTTTACATGTGTTACCATGTCATTGTCTTTTGAACTAATAGGTATTCTGACCTTTTGAACTACTAGGTATTTTGACAAGTTCTTTTTTTAGTCATCCTAAGCCATCTTAGTGCATGTTCATCTCAGTACACTCATGATATAGTGACGTTACTTTATAGCTAAGTTTGCCAACAATCTGAACTACATTTGTAAAAAAACCTTGTAAGTTTGTATACTTTTAAACTCTCGATGAAATCAATTTACTTCCTTGACCCTATAACTTCAAACAATTTAGTTATGTCAATCATCTTCAATTCATCATCTAAATCTCACTTATTGTTGAATGTTTTCACTAATTTACACCAACACATTCTAACTCTCGCCTATTTTCAAGATTTCATCGATATTGAATATTTGTCTTATCTATTCATAAGACTTATATTATTCCTTTGTTGACATGCTATTTTCATGCCAACCTATGTGTCAAGAATTAGCTAAAGCTCTCTAACACTTAGACTATTATGCCATTAGACTTAGAGGTTTAACATATCACTTCCACGAGAAGAATTTGATGCTCTTATCAAAATAATTGTGGGCACTTTTGCATGAGTGATTCTTTTAAAGACTCCTAAGTAGAACCTTAAAATACGATCAAGTCTTCTTTTCCATAGGCACATCACCCATATACCATCCACCCTTTCCATTAGATAGCTTGTTTTTGCTTAAATGCTCCTTCTTAAGGTCCATTTCCTCTAATAAAGATAAATTGAGGCATACTTCTTTTATTGAAACCTTATCTCTCTTTCTTTGTACTTCGTGATCGTATAATTGATTTACTCATCTCTCACCATTAATTTTGGGCATTTACAAGTAAAGTATGGTCCCTAAAATATGAAGCAAGCAACATCATGTTTTTATTTTATTTCTTCTTTACTTTACATGAAGAAAACTTCATTATCTTCCTTTTATCTTTTTTGGATCCTTTCTGTGCTCTACCTTTCCTCTAGTTATCTCTATTGATTCTGATTGTAAAGATCCACCAAGGTATTTATAATTGCAATAACACTAAAGAGGTCATTCACATTTTACCTCTAAAGCTCCATTTGTACCTAACCTTACAAGTTATTAAAAGTTAAATAACTTGTCCTGTTTAGACATATTATGCATGTCGAAGTTTAATGATATAGATTATTTCATGTACACCCTCACAAACCGTCTTGACTTAATTGTTTCAAAGCTTTTCTTATGAGTCAATAAATGTTATTAAGGAGAAGCTGGTTCATTAGCTCCTTTATTTTCTCCCAAATATGAATAAGAGAACTACCTACATTGATGTGGTTATAGGTCAATGTCCTCTACCATAACTTAACATTATCCATCATATAAATAATCGTGATTGATATCTTTTCCAAATTGAACACTCTTGATCTGTAAAGTATTATTCTATATCCCACTAAATCTTTTTGGTTTCTTAGCACTCTGCTTACCATAAAAAAAAACTTGTGACTTTTTTCTTTATCGAATTGGTCTCTAATTAAACTCCATTTTTAGGCCTAATCATATTACGTATAGCATCAACAAATTATAACTCATCCCCTCATGGTTTTTTATTGCCCTTCAAGTGCTTGTTTAATTTTTTAAAGCTCCTACACTAAAGATTCAAAATTTTCAAGAAAAGAACCATATCTTTATTCATTAAGACTAGAGGACTACTACTAACCTCTAATTTAGCAACCTTCTCTACAAGATTGCTTCCACGCACTTTTGAATTTTGATAGTGATCAATGAAGAACTCTTCATCGAGCTCTAGTACCAGCTATTATGAGAAAATTTTCAATTTCATTATAATGAGACTAAAATAAACTGAATTTCTCATACAACAATTAATTTTAAGTCTTCAAAAGCTTAACATAACCTTCCTCCATGATATTCGAACAACTTATACATAATTTTTTAAATGCCTTACTAACACTCATGTCTAGGTGTTTCCCACACACTTAATTACACAAGTGCACACATAATCCAAACAAATTAAGAGATACAAGAGAGTAAGATACAATAAAGTCAACTTTAGACAATGAAAAGAATTTTAAGACATTTCTTTACTGAAGAATGCTAATAAGAACACTCAAGAACTCCCAACTCAAAACTTTTTATAATGAGACTTTCTCATAAAGCTCTCAAATTCTCTCCAAGCAGATGATTGGATGTATATCTCATACTTAAATAACTTACATAAGATGTTTTTATATAGGCTTACAAGATCTTAAGGACTAAGTAATAGAAACTGCACACTTTTACTACTAGCCCACTAAGGCTTGGTTTGGGGGAGCGGTGACGGTTAATAACCTGCTGAAATTAACCTGCTGAAATGATAAGTATTTATTTTCAATAAGTACTTATGTGTTTGGGATTGATGTTTTGATAACTGCTGAAACGTGAAAATAAGTGTTTGGCAAGTGCAGTTGCGGTTGTTGAAAAGAGATAAAATGACTAAAAAGTCTATTGATTTAATAAACTATTAATTGTTGTATAAATAATTA
>JANQAP020000161.1:45792-59537 GCA_026874005.2 Erythroxylum coriaceum
CGTTACCGACGGAATTAAAACATTTTGATGCTAAATTTACATACGGTTTAGGAACTTACTGTCGGTAAATTTAGCGTTGGAAAATTATAGCCCGTCGGTAACTTACGAACAAAAAAAGTGTGACGGTCAGCAACTTTTTTGTTGAAATTACCGACAATAATTTCGTTCCGTCGGTAAACTTACCGACGGAATATTTCTTTACCGTCGGTAAAGTTAGCTACGACCGAATCTACGACGTTTTTGTCTGTCGGTAAATTCCGTCGGTAATATTTAATACTGACGGAATATTTATCTTTTCCGTCGGTATTTTCCGTCGCTAACTCACTATTTTTTTGTTGTGAATGAAGATAACAATTTCAATGGTGTTGCATGATAAATTCTTTCAATTAACGTAATACTATATTTGAGAGAAATAATTAACTCATTTTATTTGATTGCATTTTCAACTTAAATTGTAATTTTTTATTTTTATTTACAATATTGTATCCTTTTAAGAAGTTTGTTCCCTTTTATAAATAAAATATTTTGATTTATAATGTGTCATTCTCTTTTAATATTAAAATTTATTAATAAAGTATGGGATATTGCGTTTTTTAGAATTCTTTACAAAGTTTCTTTTAACGCAACATCTCTGTAAATAGAAATTTACACGTCTTTATCCGTTTTTTTTTCGCAATATGACGTTTTTGTTAGTAACCTTTTGTTTTTTTACTATCAACAGTCAATTAATAACTAAATCAGTTTTCTACTCAACCTGACAAAATTTTAAATTGTAGTTACACATAACTGCAGTTTTTATTAAAACATCGTTGTGTATTTTCAGCAGATACCAATACAGATCCGTAGTACGATATCATTCGATTGACCTCACCAATTTAGACCATCATGCAAGTTAAAATGTTAAATTTGACATGATAAATTTATAAAAATATAAATACCTTATAACATTAATCAAAATTCTTGATTTTAAATGATATCCCTCATAATGAATGATCAACATTCCCTCAACATTAAACATCGTCTATTGCACATTCAAAAGGGAAAAATATAAAAAAAGGGCAAAGTATATATTATATTAAAATCGAACCCTTAACGGGCACGTAAGCATGGCAATCCCGTTGTAGTTTCTCACTATATACAATTAGCAGCAAAGCAGTACATAGTAGCTCACATATAGAATGGAAATACATCACGTTTAGCCAAAATTACAAACTCTCTTTTGCATTATTCCCACCTTTTCTTGCATTCAAACCCATAGGAAAGCTACGGACCATACCTTCTTGTCCTATAATGCCAAAACAAAAACTAAAAAGAGATGCTTCAATCTTAACATAAAGCAGAACGACAACCACCATCCACGCTTATGGATTACACGACATACAAACAACAAAGGTTATATGGTAATGGGCATTTTTGTTGTGATAAAAAGAAAAATAGTATGGTTTTATATATGGCTTATGACACATTACCTAAGTCTCGGAATTAATATTACAGGGTGCATGAATGAGTGTTTTTTCATGCTAAAGCCTTCGAAATCGGAACTAACCCCTACTGTCTAACCTGAGGGTCTTAACTTGTAGAGCTCATGGCCCTAGACGATATGGACCATCACCCATGTAGTGGCCATCCATATAAAGGGCTGCATTTTGTGGGTGTAGACCATCCATCACCATAAATTGCATATCTTCAGATGGTTTCCAATGCCTTTTCCTTTGATTAATGAACCAGTTATTTATTTGTTTCTGGTCTAAACCAGTTGATTCCGCCAATGCCACCTTTTCTGTCTCCTGTTAGTTACATTCCAGTAAAGCATTAATATCTCCAAACATGTATTCCCATACTGCTTTAATATCTCTAAACTGTAGTTTTTAATGTTTTGAGTTTTTTTTTCCCCTTATATTAGCAGCTAAGAGATGAGAAAAAGGAAATGAGTGACACTTACTGAAGGATATGGCCACTTATAGTGTAGCTCCCACCAACTTAGTAGTTTCTGCCTAGCCTCTTTGGGCAGCTTTCCCTTTTTCTTCTTCTTAGAAAGTTCTTGCTTAAGACTACTTAAATAACCACTATACTTCTTTAAGAGGTGGTTCTTGAGCTCTCGGTCTTCAGCTCGAGGATCAATCTCAGGCAGTTCCGTTTCTCCGCCGCTATTCTCTTGGTCCTCCTCAGATGAGCCAACGCCCTCGGATTTCTCGTCTGCACAGTCAATCACGAATAATCCATTCTTTAGAATATCTGCTTTTGATCATAACATGTTGAACTCACAATTAACAATCCTGAAAGAACCTTAAAACGGACTTGGCAGTAATCAAAATAAAGAATGATTTCCGCAGATGAGAAAGAGTTGATTATTCTACGATGCCAGGGAACTAAGTACGAACAATTCATCGGATTAATCAAGTACATAGATATAGATATGCTATGTCGGCCCTCAGTCTCATCGCTGTACCACCATAAACTCTGAAGAACAAGCACTATATCATGCTTGTGTGGACAATTCCTCAAAATGAAATACTCAATTTCAGTCAGTAGCCCTCATTCTTTAACATGCCAGACTTTCGAACGTAATTTGTCCACATTGAGATACGCAGAATGATCAAGTACTCAAAGAGGGCAGAGGCACAAAGGCTTGGGAAGGATATAGTTCTGAGACTTAAGAATATGAAATAGTAAAGTCAAGCGACATAGGGATCCTAATAGTCAGGATAAAAATGCTAAACTTGAATGGATCGCTTAGAATAGGTACATTTGCAAACGACGATACGATAACAAGTCTATGGAAAACCCGATGGTTCACCCTTTTAGGACAAGCAACTAAAAGGATTAAATGACTATAAATACTTAAATGGTGTACACTAACTACAAAAATCTTTTGTTGAAAAATGAATACTGATGACAAACATAATTCAAGGCCAGTGGAAAATATTAGGCAGTAGAGAAATCAGATAACACTTGATAGTTTAGTTGCTTGTCATTTCTTCACAATATAAAGATATATTGGAACTCTGATTCAGCAAAATCATACGCCACATATAACTCAGCGGAGATATCCAGAAGTAAAACAAATAACTTATCCATGCGAGTAAACCTTTATACAAACCATATCTTCATCTGTAATCCAAATCTTTATAAAGTCAAAGCAACAACAAAATTGAAGTTTTAAAATTGACAATAATAATACTAACAAAGAGGTCATAATTCAGCTCCTGCATACTTATACTTTAGTAAAATTCTTATGGTTTCAGATATGCCAAAAGAATAATTGAAACAAAATTTAACAATGATATTTATAATAAATCCAAATACACTAAGCTATTAACCATATTATAGGTAAAAAATACGTCCATTTCAGTATCTCACAATCAGAACCTTTATAGAGCTGCAAAGGATCACAGCTATAACATCATGCTAAAGCAGGAACATCGTAAGTTGCATCTATAAACATACCTACGCATAATTATAATGTTTGTAGCCAATTTGAAAAGAATAAAAAGGTTCTAAAAGAAGCTCTCTTTGACCGGATACAAAAATAATTAGAATGACCACTAACGTATTAATTGATTTGTAGATTAGTTTAAGCATGCAAGAGATAAGACAGGGTCTACTCCCCTACTCACCATATCGTCATCATTTTGCTGCTTCCTAATTCTACAGTCTCTCCTCATTAATGTGAGTGAGTGTTCTTTCATTTCCAAGACACTTCTCTACTTAAATTCCAGCGTATGGATGAACTAAAAAACTAATTGCCCAACTGGAAAATCAAACCTCGAAAAATTAAAATCTTTCTTAGCACCAAAAAATGGGATCTAGCCTTGTTCTTGACACCAGCAAACAAATTGAACTCACCATTTGCTTATTATGATGAAGAGCATAAGCTCTACCTTCATCTTTACCGACTCAAAAAGTAGATCCAGTTCGAGAGCCTCCTACCGGCCACCTGTCACCGGCCACATAAAAAGTCCCTCTCTCTATCTTTATATTACTTGTATCTAATTATGTGTGCTAATGCATAGAATGCTCGAGTATTGTGGGTAATTGCTCATGTAACAATGGGAAAATGATTGAATAAGAGGAAAGAAAAGGAAAACAAATGTTTAAGTGAGAAGTGCCTGTGAGAGAGAGGGAAAAAAAAAGGCCTAAACTACAGAAGTTCATAAAGAACACGTCCATATTCTGACATGTCGTACAGACTACCTGTCGTAGCTTAGATTTGAACAGCATCCTAGGTTCTTCATTGTGCAAAACAAATCAAAATTTGCACTAAAAAACTAGGAAAATGACAACACTAATAACGCCATCATTCTCGAAGTGTGTATACTGTATTACACAAACTCGTATATAGATTCAGATTTATCAGAACTACTACCCTAACAAGAATTAACTGTTCCAAGAATCGAAAACCAATTAAAGGATAACACATGTAAGAGATTTAATCGTTCAATACTTTTTGTCTGTAGCTTCATTGTGGATTTAAGACAAAGTTTAACAATTCCAGGTCTCCAAGGTCCTCTGGTATAGGCTCGTGATTAGGGTTTGTTAATCACTAGTGAATGTTGGGTAGTTGAGTCGCTGATTCACTGTCTCGTTTCTTTTTCACAGAGTAATGCGCTAGTTATTGGAACGCGAAATCTCTGCCAATCTATGCTTCACTATGAAATGGAGAAAATGACTAATGACTGAAGGAGATACGGACAGACAGTCTTTGGATTTGCTCTATGAATCAATGGATGTTTGGATTTGTTATGAGTTTCTGCACTGTACCAACTAAATTTGAGTTAGATCTCATAATTACGAAACTCTATAGATTTGGCAAAGCCTTCTTCCTCTTTCTCCGTTAGCGAACACGCATTTTGTTTCTTCTGCTAAATACCAGTACAATTATCAGGTATGAGTTTTTAGATTGTAAGATCTAGAAAGTCAGCGTACCAGAGTTAAAGATCCGTAAAGGACCATTGCAGATCACGTTTAACTGCGTTTCGATCCTACGCATGAAATCCATGGCTTCTTGTATGGGTCTTGTAAGCTCCTCACGGTACTTCACTAGCATGTCGTGGTAAGCTTCCTGTGTTTGTTGTTCCACATGTTTAGATAACGAAACTTTATGAACCCAGATAAGAAAATTGATATGTTATAAGGAAGATACTCAAAAGATGATACAACAGATTATAGGATAAAATTCACCATGAACTGATCTAGTTCGGGGTCTTTAGCAGCTTCCCTCGAATAGACTGAAGACGGTTGTCTTGATTCAAACTCCTGTCTAGCGGCCACAAGCCTAGCAACGATTTCAGGTGGAGCTCCGACCTTAAAATATAGCAAAGAGCAAGAGAAAGAAAGGATCATCGCCGAAACAACGTTAAGCTTTTCACTGATCGAAACAATATTTACAGATGATCATCTTTTTGGACATTTACGTGTACCTTTTGACAATCCAGGTAAGCTTCCAAAAGGTTACAGTATTTAGGATGAGCTATGATCTTGGCCTTGATGGCTTCAACTTCACTGGAGCTTTCACTCCCTTGTTGCTGTTGATTATTAACTGTATGATGCCCTCTCAATAGAGGGTAGTGAAATTTATGAGCATGATGATGTGAAGTACTGGCTTCAGTCTTCACAATAATAGGATGTGCATCAGATTGGAAACACTCACTAGATTGAAGATGGAATGGACTTAAAGGCATCTGGGTCTGTTGATTGCCAACGTTAGAGCCACTGCTTGTTCTTCCGTAAGGAGAAGAACTGGGGGCGAGAATCGGCGAAGCGTACAAGAAATTTGCCCTCGGAGTTGTATTCTCATTCATTTGGTTATACTCCTCCATCTGCAAACAACTCCACAAGCAGCACTCCACCAAAACAGAAACCAAGTAAAGCCCAAAACCCTAAGGTAAGGCCTATATTAAGAAACCCTAGAGAGTTTAGGCACCTACTCATCTATTGCCAGAGAGAGAGCATGCCTGTGAAAACTCCGGCTTCCTTATCTAATTGCATGTAAGTGATTAAATCTAGGAAGGAAACGTTGGATTTTTCAAGGCTTTAAGGAGGTCTTCAAGTGAAGTTGCACCGAGACAAAAACATGCTAAGTCAACAAGGTGACAAGTAGAAAATCGAAGGGAACAAATATAGGAAGGAGATAGAGATCTTAAGATGGGTGTAAAAGGCAGAAGGCGAAGGTCAGAAGAGGCTAAGCTTGAGCCGGAACTGACATAGAGGCTGCGATTCTTGAGTGGGTGACAAGAGACCACCTTTCTTTGATTGATTAATAAAGAAATATTTGATAAATATAAAGGGAAAGATGGCCAAGAGATAAGGCAACTAGATTGAAGATTTTTTTTTCATTTCTCTCTCCTCTTTTTATCACATACCTTTCTTTATTTAGTACAAATACATTCATAACCTTGAATCCGTACGGGAATTTTACTTGAAATTACTGGGGCACGTAAAGTTTCAACTTAAATTGGAACAAGAAATCAAATTATATTAGCAAAATCATCATTTTTATTATTAAAACTTTTTAGTTTAGTAGCTACCAATATTTAACAGCTATGAGTTATAATTTTAAACTCTGTGTGTTATTTGAAAACAATCTATCTCTTAATTAGGAGTAAGATTATATTGGATCTTTTCAATTCCATATGTATTGAGATTTTTTATCAAATTATTATTGTTGTTATTGTTAGTTATAATTTTAAAATGAACTTTAGGAGTATATACCCACTAATCGATCCAAATGTTCATCGATGCATTAGTCTAACAGATTCTTTTCATATATTTATGTTCTTATGTTTAGAAATAATACTTTCTAATTACGAACTTCTTTTTCATACACTGGCTCTCATTTATTATGATTATTAACCGACTTTCTTACCCATTTTACCCTATTGTACGACCCTTTAAGAAGTGAAGGACACCTAGTGAGTCTTTTATTTTCTTTTCTATTTTCGGGTAAATCCTATTTTACATGTTCTTGTTCCTCTCCTGGCAGATCTTGCCATGAGACGTGCCACTTACCTAATCGAAGGCTATTTATAGCCTTTTGAAAGTTGTTAACATTCTAATCAGCTATTGCTTAAAACTATTTCAACATTGATTCCATTGATTGACATGCATCCTACCTGAATTGGATTAACAAACTTTCGAGCAATTTTTTAAAAGAATTAATTATTTCTTATTTGTCTGAATTATTGGACGTTACAAACTAGCCTTTGTACGGAATTTAATTTAAAATAATTCCTTTGTGGCAGTGATAGACTTAATAATTTAGATATAAGGGCTGGTGTGACAGGTATCATCTATTATGTTAGTGCATAAACTTGGAAATTGTTTTAAAAGTTTTCAGCATTCCAAATTTTTAGTCGAAATTCAAACTGAATTACATAATAGAGGGTACCTATACCTTCCCTTTTGCATCCCATTCGAGTAAAAATTTGAAATCAGAATCTTATAATTTTAGTTCCTGACATCTCTTCTCTTACCAATCTTAGGTCACAATATCGAGTAATTATATTGCAATATAAGACAAGCTTAACAACGTTTTCTAAAGGTGTAGGCAACACAAGTTGTCCTGGTCTTGGTTGAAATGATTTTGCCGAAATGTATTTTCCATAATAAATTCTTTAGTAGACATGGTACCAATTGAATAGTACTTTTCATGATAATAAATAGTGGCACTATAACTTCATTTCCATAACAATGCCAAAAGATTTATCAGAGCTCTTAGAATGAAGAAAAATTTAGAAACAAAGTTTTGGCAGAAGATATGATTTACTAACTAATTATCACTTTAAAGGACTTGTGCGATTCAAGAGGTCTTAAAACATCTTCCATGTAAGGAGGTGTCGATTGACTATCAGGATCGACCTTGAACTGGCGTCACGTCAATATGATAGAAGCTGCAGATTTGCGGGAAGGAAGTGATAATTCTGATAAAGTTCCCAAGGAACACGATTGGATAATAATAAATTGGGTAAAGATGAATGCTTTACAAATTTAAAAGAAGAAAACAACTTCATGAACATATACAGGATATTGAGCTTTGGATCATGATTACAGTAGTAAATTAGTACTAAAACATAATTCATTTAATACAAGATGGACCTAAGTATTTTGTTCCTAGTTAAAAGCTTGTAGTAAGGCAGCATACCTTCAAACATTGGTGTACTTAGAGGAAGTTTCTTAAACGTCACTTTAATGTAAGTTTTGACACGAGACTCACAAAAAAACGCAAATTTCCTTATTAAACATCACTTAGTTGACAAAATAGAGCAATTCAAGTACGTTTGTGCCTTTGAAACGTGGAAGTTTGAAATTTTTTGGTGAGTTTGAAAACAATGACTAAAATGGCAATTTATCTCATTAATTAGTTTGGCAAGCAAGACGCGTTCTTTTAGTGTTAGGAAAAGCCAATTTTTCTTTTTTTGCTTTCGTCTTTTGCCTTTCACGGTTGAATTAATTCTTATACTGCGACCACCTGATTTTAAAGGGCATAGAAACATATAATAGTTGAAATGAGGTGTAAACTCAACCTCTTGGTTTTAGAAAATCATAAAAACCAATAGCCAAAAGTTATAAGAAGAAAGTAACAGTTAAACATAATTAATGCATTGGTTCTGTGGCAAAAGGAAACGCTTATGCTCCTTCCATGATATTTATTCCTGATCTATAGATGCTTGTACTTACTGATATCAACATAATCATTATCCTTGGCAAGATGATATCACTGTTTATTAATATATAGTTCAATGATTTGAAATTGTAAGACAATAACAATTATGATAATCATGTTCAATGAATACCGTATTAAGTTTTATTTTACATTGCAATATAAAATATTGAGGTATATAATCTCATTAGAATATTTTGTCAATAATTTATAAATATATCAGGAGTTGCTTAATCTTTTCAATTAATTATTTGAATAAAAATTAAAATAGCTATTTCGATTAATATTAAGAATTAAGTTAAAATTTAAAAATAAAATATTATTTCGTGTTTACGTCCTTTCAAATGAAAGGGGTAGATAGAAAAAGAAGATTACTTCTCATGTATAGACATCCTACTGGATACGCAGTTTCCAAGTATTAATTCCATGTTACATGAAGTACGAAATTTCAACTGTAAACGCTAAACAGTGTCACCTCACTCTGACCACAGTTGTACTGTTTGCAATAACCTGTTGCAGGAAAACCACGTGTGATGTACGCATGCACCTGGAGATGAGAAGAGAAGAAAGCTTAGAGAGGGAGAGACAAACAGACATAGAGAAAGACATGAATGGGCTCTGTAGGTTTGGCTCTGCAACGAGGTATAGCTGGCAGCTATGACCAAGATTGGTTCCATATCCTTTCTCTTCTTCAAAAGACCCACAGCTACAGCCACAGGGCTTACACACCCCCGATAGTCGCGCGCTACAAAAGGATTTTGGCTTGTGAGGGTCCAGATCATGAGAAGAGATGTCATTTGCTTTCAGATAAACAGAATCAACCAGTTCTTTTTCCTTTTTCTTTTCTTTTCTCTGCGCATGATTGGACACCTCCAACTCACGGACAGCAAGATCAGAGTACTACTGGTCATTCACTTTCAGCTACCCCTCACCCATAATCGGTTGTCACCCGCTCCAGCCAAGTACCGCTCATCTTCGCCACTTATGCAGTTTGATTTATGTGTATTGTTGATGATAACTTCCATCATCTACATTATTTCCCAACACTCTCTCTTTTGCTGTTATTCCTGCCTACCTAACTGATTCCAAATCTTTAAATCTGCATGAAACATGGTGGGCTGGTGAAGATTTGGGATTTTAAACGAAGTAGGTGATGATTGTACCATGGAACTCGGGCTATGAGAACTAATAGAGTTTCATTTTGTTTTCTTGGTCTATTGATGTGAAGTCGCATTCCGTGATGTCCATTAAACCTAATGAGATGGAAATGAAGGATACTTATGCGATTGATCTTTCTCAACGGCTCATATGTCCATTATTGATGCTGCCCTTTTTCCAGTCAAATCATCATCTTCAATCATCATTTCAATGAGCTGTTCTTGTCATGTCACCTATTTGAAGTTTGGTTACCCACAGCATAACATGTTTGGTATTCGCAGAACATTGTTAATAGCCATGGGCATTTTGCGTTGAATTGGGTAATGTGAGGTGAACTGGCACAAGCTCTCCATAGTTTTAATCAATCTTGTGCTCATGTAGTTAAATTTCTGAATTTTTTTTTTTTTTGGATCCGCCTCTTGATTTAACGAGAATATGCACACCCCGAAAAGAACCTATACCTGAAATGGGGTTTCTCGTGAATGCACGCTGATGTTTTTGTATACAATTCAACGCATCGAGGCCAGTTAATGCTTAAGTTTTTAACTAATTTAAGATTGTTCTAGTTAATTCAATCACATACTTTTAACAATAATAAAGAAAATTAGATTTGAAGAAGCGTCCCGTTGGCTGATCTCTTACAAGTCACGTTACAATAATGTTATGTCACAAAATTCCACATTATAACTTTGGCGTGTGGGACTGGGACAAAGTAGACCACCGCTTAGTATCTTAATGATATCTTATAACAATAATCACAAGAATCCAATGGGCATGGAAAATGGCGTGTGATATGTTCATCAACAGTGCTGCAATTACGTGGAATCTTATTATCCAAGAATTGTGAGAGATTCTGAAAGCTAATAAGATAATTGACGTATAATCCTCCTTCCAGCTGCTTAGCATTTTTTTAATCTAGTTAACAGAAAAAAGCCAAGTTAAAACAACTGTCATTTGCTTTATCAGGTGAAGCGTTCCTCTCTTTGTGACAAATGAACAAAGAAAGAGGTTAAGATGTCGTAAGTATTTTCAGTCAATAAAGGGTTCCTTTCTAAAAGGAAAAAATGGATCATGGGTGGCTTAGTCTGAATTAAATAAGGGAACACTATTAGGAGCACTAAGTATTTACTAATGATTAGAAAGAGGCCGAGGCACTAATTCAAGCTTAGCAAATATCTTATCCTCATTTTGTTTCCATTAATTTTTTACTTTTTTTTGGGTAGAAAAAAGCATGAAGATGCTGATTTGATTGGGATGCAGAAATTTTAGAAAGATATTCAAGATGGGAAAGAAAAGTAGGACTGTTTTCCGCATTGTCCCTGTGTCTATGTGCAGAGCGACTGTTCACCATTTTAATCTAAAAAGCAGCTTTTTAGCTAGATGCCATAGGCAACTACTACCATGACCTTGTCTTTTTGTTATTTTGGAGAAGAAGCTGGCAGAAGGAGCGGTGCCCTTTTCCCAGAGGCTAAAAAGAGCAATTTGTGCTTGCTACAAGTTGTAAGCACGACTTTAATTAGTGATCAATTCGTTTTTAAGCTGTATGGTCTTATGGATACAGTTAAGAATAATAATATGCCTTACTAGTGATTCTGCTCTGTGACAACAGCCTGGACAAATGCTAAATGGCACTTGTCGCACTTGCAAAGACTGTTAGACTGTAGAGTCTCTAATCTTTAGAGAATTTAGCGTTAAAAGTTTCTAAAGAATCCATGCAGAGACAAACATATTCCACGAGCAGATTGAATAAAAGAATAGGTATAAAATTCTTGAGCATTCTTCTATTTTTGGGAAAAGCAATACGAAAATCCAAGTGAAAAATGTTCATGGGCTCAACGTTTACATTGAAATGCCTGCTTTGGTAGGCCTGAACACTGACGGATAGTAATTAATAGTTCAATATTTGAGTTAATTATATTGAAACAATGAACCAAAGAAAGAGAAGCCAAGAGTTTGTATGTAGAGGAACGACCAACAAGCCAACAACAATTGAGTTACAAGTGAGTGGTAGGTAAGAGCTTTCAGTGAAGTTTGGTCTATAGCCCTTCTTAGCTATTTTCCGTTTCAACATGAGAACTATATTAGATACGCAATATAATATTCTACTTGTGTAATGTTCATTTAGACTAGGTATTTCTTTACATATGATCTTCACTTTTGGATTTGATAAACATGTGTTTGGAAAATTAAAATATATGTGAAAAATAGCTTGCTTCACCGTTGAAAAATCATGAAGTATATATAGTAATATAGCATTAACCACGACTTTACTTGCCATTATTAATTTGCATGTAAATCATGACCACTGGCTAATCGAAAGCTACAGGCCAACTTTTTGTCTCTTTTGATTTTTTTATTACCTCTTAATGTTAACCACTCTCATGGATCGTTTGTAACTATATAATTAGAGCTCTTCTCTCAAGTGACAAGTCCTTTATTAAAGCTTTTGTTTAAAGTAAGCATAAAATATAATTTTCGAAATATCAAATCTGCATGGTCCGTGGATAATTGTTTTGTCCATGCACTTTGACGCACAGCTCGCTTAGTAGTTAGATTTCAATGCCTTAGATAAAAGGTGAAATCATATATTATAAAACAGAGTAACAGTAGCATATCTCCTGCCTTTTTGCACGTCGAATGTGTGACTCGTTATTGCTAAACGTAGGCAAACAGCACGGATTTCAACTAATCGCAAAAAAAATCTATAGCAAATTTCAAGTTTGTTTATTGGTATTCTCAGTCCATGCATGATTAGACTCGAACCAATTAACATTTATGCTAGTAAGTCAATTATCATGTTTTCCGAAAATACAGAAAGTAATTACGAAAATATGATGTTCTGGATGATTACCTCAAAGTCTCCAAATGAGCAGTGAACCATTCAGACAAGACAACCATTCCAAATCCATGCTTCCGTTTCAAAGTTCCATACTTCAAGGTCATCATATTATTGATGGAGTTTTTAGAAAATACCACACCAATTATTTTGCTTCAACTGTATCGGATAAACTCAAAATGAAGCACCAAATAATGCACAAACCGGAAGATAACTTTCTTGGAAGTTTTCTTGATGGAATCGTTGAGTTCAACTAACAAAGTTATGAATGGAAGTCATGACGGGGAAATGATTGTTAAACAGTTGCTAGTTTTTATCATAAAATATAAAATAATGAATTAGTGGCACTTACAATTTGTTACTCTATAACTTATTTACTGTTCTTTTTGATAAATTTTGGTGTTATAGATTTGCATATATATTATAAACACGTCGTTGTAGGCACTCTTAATATATATATTTAAGAAATGTATATCTATTAGACTTCACGAAAAAAAAAAGTTACTTGTTTTAAGTCATATAAGACTTGAAACGATATAGATATAATTAATTGAATAATGTGTTAAATGATTTTTCCACATCAAATATGATAAGTATTACAAAATTCCATTGAATACAAATATTATAAAATTTAAAACAATATTCAAAGCAATTCCAATTCGATACATAATTTGTTACAAAGTCCATTGCAAATGAACAATTCTACAAATTTCACATGTTATATATTTAAAGTGTATCAATTTTGCATTTTGATTAAAGAAGACTCGTAATGAATAATAGCAACAAAAACACTTAGTATAAATTTTGTTGATACGTGAAATTTAAAGAAATCAAGTAATACACAACCTTACTCTTGACTATTAGGGAGATTATTGTCAATGACTCATAATCAATTGGATTACTATATCCCTTACATATGAACCTCTTTAATTTCTCAGATAAGAAAATTATTGAACCACTTAAAACTTCATCATTGCTCTTATCTTTTTGACAAGTTATTGATAACATAGTATGAAATTAATACAATCAATTGACTTTTGAATATTAGTTAACATCTAATTATGACCTTTAATTAGATACTTTTTAGAGAAA
>JANQAP020000161.1:110058-121510 GCA_026874005.2 Erythroxylum coriaceum
TTATATATTATCTATTTTGCATTAAATTATTATGACTATATTATATTTATAATTTGTACTAAATTTTAATTAAAATTTTAATTTTAATTTACATAAATTTATTATGGACAAGAAACATAATTTTTATTTTTGTTTACTAAACTTAAAACGTTTTTAATTCTTTTTACAAATATTTTGCAACACTAACAACATAATATTCACGAGAAATTCCACTGAGATGTTTGTCCTAACCAAACATATCAATAGATATTTTTAAGATAATTATTAGAATTTACAATATTATGAAATATTTAATTAATTTAATATGACAAAAATATTTTAAATGAGTGAGGGCATCTTTTATTCAAATCCTGTTAATCACAGTGCATGTGGAATAACAATGGTAACCTAAACATATACTCCAAAAACATGTATATACAATTATTTTCAATTGTTTAATTGAGGATAGGAAAAGGAGATAGATATGTACAAAGCAGGCACCCAAAGTTTCTCGAGCGACCAAATACGTCCTTAACTTTGTCAACAATATATGAGTAGAGCGACCAAATACGTCCTTAACTTTGTCAACAATATATGAGTAGTTAATTAAGTAAAATGTTTAATTAGATTATTACGGTGTAATTAATTTCTAAACAATACTTTTTACGAAAAGATACATATAAAAGACATTATTAAAAATAGTTAAAATGTATTATTGTGTGAAATGTTATTTTTCATATATAAAATATGAGAAAATTTTTTAATTTTTAACAAAAATGAATTTAAAAGGTTAAAGACAAAAGTGAAAGATAGGATTAACCAACTTAGCTTTAATGTATATGAAGGCTTTTGAGATTGTCCGAAAATCAAAATTTAGGTGATAATATGTAAATTTACCTTGTTAATTATTACAATTAACAGAAAATTAAATTAATAGTTAATTTTAAAAATATTAACATTAGTAAGAAAATACATTTATATGTTATGAATTTTTCTATTTCAAATTTAAATTTATTACTTATCATTATCATCGTCGTCAATATTTAGTTAAATTCTGGCTTAATAGTAGGGTCTGGAGATATTGAGATATATTATTAAAATCTTAAATTTTCAAATTTGTTATTTACGAATAGAAATTAAAATTCTGTTATGTTTATATATTATATATTATTATTATTATTATGTAAATTTTAGTGTTTAAGCCCTCAATAAATATTACTTGAATTTTGCATTTCGATTCTGCTCATTTAGTCAAAAATGATTCCTGGTAGAAAGAGAACTTCCAACAGTGTCCACGTGTACTTACGAGTGGGCCAAGCCACCAAAAATATACTAACTCTTTGTTATTGTTCAATCCAATGATCGAGATCCCAAGTACTCGTACACTCAGTCACCGGAATAACACCTCAAAAGCTGACGTGGCCAGCAATTATGAAAAGACAAAAGTTACGATTGCTTGTCAACGTGGGTTACTTTTTAAATCCGCTCTCTTCTGCCGAACGTTTCCTGAAGCAACCATAAATTCCAGTTTTATCCCTCGCTGTTCCAAAGTAAAGAAGACCAAGTCTTATTCCCTACAATGCCCCTGCTCTGACTTCTGCCTCCGAAACATGGCGACTTCAGGTAAATTCACGGTGGTCCCTTTACTTGGGACCCGAATGGGACCCATTCCCCAACCAAAATCCATAAACTGTTTTCGACCTCCCGTTCCCTTCTTAATCTCACCCAATTAAGCTGCATTTGACCCACGCAAGTCTTCCCTTCACATTTGCCCCGACCGGTCACTCTTAGTTAGTTGACACCAATATGGACTCCATCCCTGTAGAAGACAGGTCTAGGAACTTGCAGGAAGCGCAGGTGAGGGACTCGAATGAGATGAATGGCATAACCGAGAAGAGTAGTGGGGATGTTAGGAGTAAAAAGAAGAGTAGGAAATCCAAGAATATGCGAAAATTTGGATGCTTTAGAGTGGAGAACGACGAAGATGGGAATTTTGATATGAAGATCGATAGAATCGGAGAGCCTTCGAATCCTACTCACCTTGTTGTTATGGTTAACGGTATTATTGGCAGGTGGGTCTTAAGCCTCATTAGCTTGGATTCTGTTTATAGATTAGTCTCTAGTCATGCAAGGAGCTTGCCATATAAAAGATAGTTTATTTTATGGAAACTTTTTGTTTTTCTGTTTGCGGTTTGTAGCGCGGCAGATTGGAAATTTGGAGCAAAACAACTTTTGAAAAAGTATCCGAGGGATGTTGTTGTTCATTGTGAGTCCTTTTTGTTTCCACTTTTCACATTTCCAGGATTAGAAACTTGGAACAGTTTCAATCACCTTGTACACCGCAGTGTGTATAAGTGCTTAAGGTTAATGCAGGTAGCAAAGTTAATTCTTCGATGTCGACATTTGATGGCGTAGATGTGATGGGAGGCAGATTAGCTGAAGAGGTGGGTTATGAACCGGTTTGCAGTTGCCCCTCATTTAACTGCTACCGGAACAAGATTTTCATTTTAATTTGAAATTGTCTCACAGAGAGTTTTGTTCCTTACTTTCAGGTCATAACGGTAACCAAACGCCACCCTTCTGTCCAGAAGATTTCACTTGTAGGGCATTCATTAGGTGGATTGATTGCAAGATATGCTATCGCTAAGCTCTACGGAAGAGGGACTAGAAAGGAAAATGGAGATTGTAAAGATGATGAATTTGAAGATGCTTCTGTAGGGGAGAAATTGAAAGGCAAAATCGCTGGCCTGGAGCCTGTGAATTTCATAACTTTTGCCACTCCACACCTTGGTTCAAGGTGCCATAAACAGGTCCTTTCTTTGTTCTCTACTGTTGTTTTTGAAGCGAAGGCTTGAACATTATCAATTCGAAACTAAATTTCTTTAATAACCGGGCAGTGGTTATATTTCACCTCTCACAAGGTTCTTAAGTCTATACATAAATTGGGTGATGAAAATGTGTTGATTTTCATTTCCCTTTTTCTTTTGTGAGATTTGCTGCCATGAAATCTTTGTTTCAGGCAGCCAGAGACGTGCCTTTTGTTGTTTTCAATTCCATGAAGCATGAAATCCTTGTGTAGTGTTGGTTCAGGTACCAGGATTTTGTGGTTTTTACACCATGGAAAATGTAGCTGCTCGTATGTCAGGCATTCTTGGTAGAACTGGGAGACATCTGTTCTTGGCTGACTGTGACAACGGAAAATCTCCTCTGCTCGTGCAGATGGTTAATGACTCCGAAGATCTCAAATTCATGTGAGTGTCAACCAAAATAATTTACCTTTTCAGATTTAGTATACGAGAACAAACTTTGTCGTTCATTTTGCTTCATCTTTTTTGGATTTGTTACTGTAGCTCTGCTTTGGAGTCCTTCAAACGCCGGATTGCATATGCAAATGCACGTTTTGACCGTATCCTGTTTCTTCTTTGCAAGTCTGGATGGTCAATAGTATCTTATTGCGTAATTGTCTGATGAACTACTGTTCTTTAATGCTTATGAATAGTATGAAACTAATTAAGAATTGACCTGGAGAATAAATGGGTTTCGGTGAAGTCCCTTATCATCAGTTTCCTTATGTGATGAACTTAACGCCCTAAAGATCTTGTTGGATGGAGCACGTCATCGTTGCGCCGTCGCACTGAGCTTCCAAAGGTTATTGTTCAGCTTTTTGAGGATGTTTTCTCCTTTTTATTGAGAGTATAAGATCTTCTAATTCCTTCTCCATTTATCAGAGGCGTCATCTGTCAAAAGATAACAATTATCCACATGTTGTGTATATTGATTCGTCAAAAATTGCAAGAGATAGTCAAGGAGTTCCTTCTACAGCCAGAATTAATGGATGCAAAACTGCTGACATGGAAGGTTTGCTTTTCCAATGACTAGTTCTGCTCTATCATTTGCACGGTCTATTTCTTCAATGCATTCTGGGGTCATTGTTTCTGTGTATAATGTTACCAAATTTAGGAGATTACCCTCTTTTTCCTGCTTTTTAGGAAATGCTTTGCTGGTGTGATAAACTAAGCAAATCCTTAACACTCATCCAGACAAAGTAATATAATCATACTGATTCGCAGCCAGTTTATATGACCCTACGAACCATCATATTGAGATATTCACATTCCTATATATAGTTCATCCTCTTCATGATCGAAAATTTGTTTTTTTTGTTGAAGGTGGTTGTATCTAATATCTGTCACAATCACAAATAGGTTTTTTAATTAAAATGATGTGGTCAAGTTGATTAAGACCTTATCTAGGAAGGATCTTGTTTCCTTGCTTGTTTCTTTTTTTTGTTCTTCTTGATATAGACAAGGCTAACAAATGCGGACTTCCTATTATATATATAGTCGTAGTGAGAGAGAAATGAAACAGAAGAATGAGAAAGTGGCAACTATTTTGCTCATAACTTCAATCCAATTCTTAAATCTAAATCTCTTTATGTTCCTTGCAGATTTCTATTCCTTGTACTTAGAAGTTTGTGACTATAATTATTAATCAATTGATTTGATGTTATTTTTTTCTTAATTACTTGCAGAGGAAATGCTAAGAGGTTTAACAAAAGTGAGTTGGGAACGGGTAGATGTTTACTTCAGAGGAGGTGCACAAAGATTTTGGGCACACACTACCATTCAGGTAAACTTTTCTTTTTCTCCGAGAAAGGGTTCAGCTTTAGTGTCATTTCTTCGCTGTCAAGAACGTGAATTGAAAGATGTGACTGTAACTGGCTCCAGTTCTCGTTTCTCTATGATTCTAGCTAATGGCATTCAACAATAAGCTTTTTCCTCAATCAAGAAATGAAATTCTGTTACTTTCTATCACCTATGTTCAGGTAAAAGGTACATGCCTGAATTCCGACGGGGCTGACGTAATCCAGCACATGGTCGATAATTTTCTTCTGTAGAAAGTCAATTAGTAGTATTGGTAAGTGTCCGTCGTTGGCCGAGGACCCACTCGACTTGGCATCAGAATTACAAGTGACATTGTTCTAAGGTCAGAAAGCCTGATCAAAACAGCTGAATTCAGATCTCCAGGTGTGAGTTTCGAGGGTAAAACTTTTAGAGAAAGAAAGAGTCGGTATGTGAGAGAGATAAAAACTAATGAACGAGGCCAGCAACATTATGTGCCAAAACCTACGTGATTCTTTCATTATTTGTGAAGTGTTGTGTCGTAATGAGAAGTTGAGAACGACCAAATTCGTAGCTACGATTTATGAATTGGCCTTTGGTCTGTCTGGGTTCACACAGCCCTCACATTTTCCCCATTTCCCTTCCAAGTTCCATCTCTTTTTTCTTTTTTTCCATTTGACGCCATTTCGGAGAAATTACTGTCTTTGTGCTACTTCATTGCCCCCACAAAACCAGCGAGTACATGTGTAAACCTGTCAAAGGTACACTCTTCCTTGTCAAAGTTCCCCATTTATGGCAGTGCCCAGTCACTGAAAACATATCCGGGATCCGGTGTCATGGATATAATTTATTGCTAGAATGGCCCCACCATCCAACAACTTACCATATAGATATAGCATAGACATTTGAATATGATAACCATATAAACATGCGAATTTCAACAAAAGATCTACATTTCTGGCAATATCACTGATACCCACATCAAAAAACTGGTTCAACCAAGATGGTAAAGCATTGAATCGAAAGCAGATATTTTCCGATACAAAGTGAGGCTGTGAAAATTGGGCAACCTTGAAATTGCGGAGTACGAATCAAACGGTTTTGCAGCTCTCTTCCCCAAGACAGTGCGTGGGGTTGTAGATAAGTACACACCATCTAACGTACTCAGAAAAATGCAGAACTTCCCTTTTAATGGCTTCTCAAGCAAAATCAGCAGTCCATGTTCCAAACTCTAGATGCCTACCCTCAAATAGTATCATCCTTGGGAACAATATGATCGTGCTCTTTCCAAGAGAGAAAAGAAAGGGACTTAGCGTGTCAAATTGAAACTGCCAACTGTTCAAATCCCAAGTACACACATTGCGAAACTGAGCTAAACCTAACACAAGCATGAGGAAGGCAAAATAGGAGCAAGAAAACGAGAAATTCTATCGACCCATCACCCCATCAGCCTGGATTGATATATATACATCTCATGCATGTCCCTTTTAATATGTGTGTGGTTTTTTTATCTTTGTCGTTTGTATCGTTTCACTTATTCAATTTCACTGCTCTTCTCTTCTCTTTTCCTTCGCTGATCTGGCTCTACTACTGATATGTAGTACCACTATCACTGGCGTTCTCTTTTGCACAGATGAGATTATTGGTTTTGTGTTGGCTCATGTAACGAGGTTAGGTCCTCACGTTTTCTGCTTTTCGGGCTGGCTACAACCCTCCTTTTGTCATAAACATTCAGTCTTTTAGTCATAAGATTCTATCTATATAGAGTAAACAAGACCCGTCTTTTAGAATCTGAAGCGGTGGCAATCAGGCAGAAAGCTCTTTTGGTACAGTTTTCAGGATTCTGCCCACGTTCTGCGACTGCCCTAGTATACTTCCAATTATATCTCTTGTTTCTGTTAATTAGTTCTGCTCTTAATCGCTCATACCCTCCCATTTCTCAAGATCCTGCAATCAAATAACATATTTTCACTTTATGCAAATGGGCGGTATTGGATTTTGCTTCTGTTGCCACAGAAATAGACAAGTTATCGTTTCGGTGCTGTTTCTCTTGGTTTCAAGCTTCACATTCGTGAGGCCCATGGTAGCTGGTACGTATGTTTCAATTTAAATCCTAAGAAACAGGTCTATACTATGGCATAGAGAATGCATTTACAGAACTGAACTTTTATCACTTCCAATTTTTTGCAGGAAGATCGCTTACCAAGCTGACTGACAATCCCCGGGTAACAATTCTAACTATTACCGTATCCTATCATTTGTTGCATATGCTTTGTGGAGCTTCATTCAACAATATTCTTTAACAGGCAGGAGTTGAAGAAGAGAAGTCGGTGGTTAGAGCTCAGACGATAGGATCAAGACCACCTAGGTGTGACAAAAGGTGTGGCTCTTGTGGGCAATGTGAAGCAGTTCAAGTTCCTGTAACAACAGAAGCACAAAAATACACAAGTCTTCACTTCTCTGATGTCATTTCGTCTATTGCATACTCTAGAGGAGATGGTATCTCCAATTATAAACCCATGAGTTGGAAATGTAAATGTGGCAACTTGATCTTCAATCCTTGACTCAAAAGTAAATCCAGGTGTTATGCTTAAAAGAATCTCCTTTTTCCAAGTGTGTATATGCGAAGTTAATTGTATATTCAGTCTGCTCTTTAAACTCTACTCTCCCACCACTTGATGGAAATAGAAATTTGCTAGTAAAGTTGGGTTTTATTCATAAGGTCATTTTCGTTTGCCCTTGGCCCTTGCCTTCTAGTTGTGCTTGTAAATTGTAATGACTGTTGCCTTCGCGCGACTTTTTTGCTTTCAAAATTTTGTCCTAGAAGTTCCGTCTTCTATATATTTGAAGAGCCCCAAAAAGTTCAAAGGGCTTGTCCTTGGGTTTGAGGTCTGGCTCACCAATGGTGTAATAACAGATGATAAGGATAATTAATACGGAACATGGATGCGGTCAATCACTTTTTTTCCCATAAACATAAGCCCTTCACTTGGATTTGTTTATCTATTGCTTTTCATGTTCATTGATTAGAGGAAATCGATCGGAGCCGACATGGAATGAACACCTAAAACTGGGTGCCTCTTTCCAGAGTATAATCTCTGTTCCCAGGAAAGGTTAGGACAAGATTAAAGACTGATGATGAGTAATGACATGGAGTATAAATGGATGGTTGAGATAAAAAGACATAGAGTTAGTACAGAGAAAAAAAAAGAAGGGAAAGAGAGAGGGGGGTTTTTTTAAAGACTAGATAAAGATGTGAGCATGTCAAGTATGTCAGACAATTCTGTTTTCGTATCTTGCAAGATTTATACATCAGCAAGTTTTCACTTTCCTCGAACCAATAAATAACATTAATCATCACTTACCCACGGTCCTGCCTTCATGTCCCTTTCTCTTTCTTAGCATATTCACCGGAGATCTTACTGCTCACTAAGCATGGACATGCCTAAATATGCCTCGGGCAAGTGAGCTTTGTTAATTAAAGAGTTCGTCACTTGTCCCCATCTATGATATCGTTTATCACGAGGTAACAAATAAGGGAACCAACAGGTCGTTTATGAATGCACATCAGGTAGTGGATTTGGATATGTTCTATACAGATTGTTTTCCCCTTAATTGCTTTGGTCTAGAAAAGGTTGGCTAAGGGTGTGCTTAGTTGAATTCCAAGGTTTCTTCAGCAAATTAACATATTCTTGTATAACTCTAGACTAGCCTTCGTTTGGAATGGACATGTGAAGGAAAGAGAGAGCTGAAAAGCAGACAAAGAGTAAAATTGCAAGAAAATGCGATTACTAGTTTATGTTGTGGTGCGTCTTTAGGTCGCTTGTCGGGACTGCTGACGCAGAAGGGAGTAGTGTATAATTGGGTTCTCATTTATAATGACTCTGAAAAGGCCGTACTCGCAGTTAATGTGGCTGTTATGGCTTCTTTCCCAGCTCGTGGCCCCGTTTCTGTTACTGTCACATCCGTTTCAATTATTCCGTTTTTATTTTATGTTAAATCCTATATACGAGATTCACGTAAATATATTGATAAAATTGAATGAAACATAATAAAAATATCATAATTAAAATAAGAAATTTAATTTCATTTATGTTTGGTAATGTCTTGAGAGATTAAGTGAAATGGATCTTAATATCTGGCTCCCACCGTGTACGATTTTGTTTGTTTTCTTGTGTATGGTTAATTGATAGGAACATGAAAAGCAATAAGGAGGGAGACTAAGTTGATTGGCGAGATCAACCTCTGTCACTACTCTCATCAGTGGTGTGAGAGCGAGGCGACCCAGAGGACCTGTTGTGAGAGAGAAAGCAGCGTGAGAGCGAGGTCACCTAGAGGAGTTAGCGACGTGACCTAAAGACAGCAATGCCAGGGGGACTTAGGTGGCCGTGCGATTGTTTTGTGGAGGTCCCAGATCCATAGATCGAAGCAACGACAACCAGATCCAGATTTGAGGAGTGAACCCACGTAAGCTTCGTTCATATGAGACCTATGGAAGTTTCGTTCAACTTGCTATGACCTAGATGTCCTTGACCCACGCAAGCTCTATAACAACAGATGGGGCACCTTTACTTTTGTCCACGAAAGATTTTCCTATGCTCGCTCAAGAGGTAGGTCAGAAAATTGCATCTGTAAAGGGGGGAAGATCACAAAGAGCTTTAGCTTCTTAGAAATCCTCTTCCAATAATGGCACCTGGACAACGAAAATTCAATTGCAACAGCCTAAGATACAATTGAAATACTACCTGAACGTTATAAAGGATGGCGTTGTCAATTCACTGATTGAATTGTTGCAAGCCAGAGCGAGGGCTTGGTCTACTACCCTAGTTGGCTCTTTCTGGAATAAGAGATCTGCATTTCTAGTCATCAATGCCTGGGCCACTCCACGATGGGGTAAGAAAAGTTTGGAAAAATCTTTACTAATGGATGATGACATTATTCTATTTAAATTTGCTGCTAATAATAACTTGAATGAAATATTAGAAATGAGACCTTAGCATATAAGGGGCCAACTTATGTTTATTCAGAAGTAAAAACTTGGGATATCATTTGATAGAAAATGTGAGGAATTTTTTCCTATGTGGATGCATTTTCATAATTTGCCTCTAAAACTTTGGACAATTAAAGAATTGAGTTTTTTGGCAAGTTTTTTAAGTAAGCCCCTTAGTATGGATGCTCAACATCCAGAATGGAGCAAATTGGGTATGCAAAAATATGTGTAGAGGTTAAAAGGAATGCTATACTACCTTATCATTTACCAATTCTCAAGTTGGGTGAAACAGGGGGAGATTGAGCAATCTAAAGTTAAGGTGACATATCCTTGAAAGCCTCAAAACTCCACCAAAAAATGGGTTCTTACAAGAAAACTTTTTCAAACTGGATAGCAGGATGAGTTATTGGGGGTTGAATCTTCTCCAATGGGTAATGATGAGGCTATGGGTGTACAATTTGATGCTAGTGAGAATCCGGGTAACTCATAAATATATACTCCAATTACTGAAGGTGGGAAGCCTAATATAGCATTTGGACACTCTTCTCGGTTAAAAGAACATAATAACCAGGAAGATGTAACTACTATACAAGTTTAACAATCAGCGGAAGAAGAGAAAGGCAATGAACCTGGTTTATTAGATTATGATCTAAAAAGCAACTTGCTGCTGATACAACTAGAGAATGACATAATTGTTAAGATAGTAGAAAATTTTCATGAAAGTTCCCTTAACCCTAAAAGAAGATCGGCTAGAAGGAAAATCTAAAAGAAGGGGTATTCCCTTGAAATGATCACTCTAATATGGAATACAAGAGGGCTAAATAACCCTCTCAAACAGTTTATGATGAGAGAATTAGTAATGGATAGGAAGCCAATTCAGGTAGATAATTCAAAATGGATTGTCCTTTTTTAGTGCTTAATGGAAGACAATTACTAATCATTTACATCATTATAATGGTTTAAGAATTTGCTTATTTAATTCAAAACAAATGGAGGTGACTCATTGAAGTCTAGTGAAGTTGAAGGTAGATCAAGCAGATAATATATAGCCAACAACACACAACAGACACTTAGCCAAGTTGATTTGCTATAATCAATTGATGTACTATATCTTTATGCCTATTCGAGTATTTGATCTTGTAGGTAGATTAAATAACTCATTGTAATGTTGTTTTGCAGCTTTTGCTAGTAATATTATAATTCCTTTTTTTTAAAAATATATTTGGTAGTTCAAGATTTAGTTTTTAAGATACAAGGGAACTTGTATTTATACTACAATAGCTTTGGAGAAAACTCTAGAGATATAGGCCTTATTAGGTAAATGGCTGATTAGTTATTTTTGATAGATTGAGAGGTATTTGGCTATTTAACCATGTCAAATCGTTGATAATCATGTTTAGTTTGAGAGGTATTTGGTTGTTTAATCATGTCAAATTGTTGATAATCATGTTCAGTAATCAGTTGATTGAACCCAATCCGCTGCTTTTGAAAATTCTCTTATGAGGAGCGTTTCGCTCCAGCGGCTAAGAAATTAAGAATAAAAAGACGATTGTACTCAAAATTTATTACAAATTACTTAAACTGAAATTTTTTATTATTGCTTTTCCTTCATCAAACACTAGTACCCTAAACTTTAACTTGATTAATAAGTTAATATATTAGAAAAATGAAAATCAACTTGATTAATATGGAGAAAGAAAGTAGTAGTAGTAGTAGTAGTAGTAGTAGTAGTAGTAATAGTAGTCGTCGTAGTCGTCGTAGTCGTAGTAGTAGTAGGAGTAGGAGTAGGAGTAGGAGTAGGAGTAGGAGTAGCAGCAGCAGCAGCAGGACGAGCGGGAGAGGGAGGAGTAGGGGGAGAGGG
>JANQAP020000161.1:149589-164324 GCA_026874005.2 Erythroxylum coriaceum
GGAAGCTTGCCAATGAGCTTTGAAAAATCCCAGTGCCCTGTAGGAGACATGTAGAAGTGGGCTTTGCAGTTCAATTCCTCGTCGGGAATTGGTTGGATGGCCCTATCTGCTAAGCGGAGATCCGGGTGGAGCCAATGGTGCTGCCAAAACAGCACCGTGTGTCCATTTCTCATATTCCATTTGAGGCTGTGGAGTAGGAGTGTCTAGCATTTGGCCAGTTGTTTATAGAGATGGGTAGAGTTCTTCTTCGGTAGAGGCCTCATTAAGTCATCAGTTGACAGATTATACTTGGCCTTAAAGATGTCTTTCCATAATTTCCTCTCGGGTTGAAAGAGGTCCCATGCCAGTTTGAGGAGGAGGGCGGCATTATGTTCATTTGCTTTCCGGAGACCGAGACCACCCCTGGTTTTGGGCTGACAAATGTCGTCCCACTTGACTAGGGGAACCCTCTTGTCCTCGGTGTTGCCGCCCCATAGGAAAGTCCAGCTGCATCGATCCAGTTCCTTGCAGGATAACTTGAGCAGAGAAGTAGATTGCATCAAGTAGGAAGGAATGGCGCTTAATACTGACTGACAAAGAGTGAGTCGACCCGGAAGAGATATGCTCTTGGGATTCCAAGTTTTTAGCTTGGATTGGACTTTTTCAATGGTGACAATGTCGTCCTGTTTAGTGGTTCTGCCCTGGATAAGGGGTGCACCTAGATAAATGCCCAAATCAGTGACGGGTTGTATTTGGAGATAAGAACTGATGTCACGGATCGCTTGATGGGGTACATTGTGAGAAAAGAAGATACGAGATTTAGCCTTGTTGATTTGCTGCCCTGAATGGTATGCAAAGTCGGCAAGGATAGCGGAAATATTAATCGCCTGCGATAAGGTAACTTGTACGAATAGGAGGATGTCATCCGCAAAGAGTAAGTGTGAAAGGGCAGTTTTCCTTCGTCCAAAGAGGAGAGGCAACCACTGGCAGCGTGTGACACTTTGGGCAATTGCTTGTGTGAGCCTGTTCAGGCATAGGATGAAAAGATAAGGTGAGATGGGGTCGCCCTGTCTCACTCCTCTTGTAGGTTTAAATTCAGACCCCAGAGCGCCCTCCCAGAGAACTCTTGTGGAGGAAGTGGTAAGAGTGCTAATAAGAATGTTGATGAACGGAGCGGGAAGGCCAGCATCCTAGAGAGTGTCCTGGAGAAAGGTCCATCGTATTGTGTCGAACGCTTTTTCCAAGTCTAATTTGAGAATGAACCAACCGCTCTTACCCTTAGCATTATGCATTGTGTGAACGGCTTCTTGTGCGATCAAGATGCTTTCATTGATGCTCCGGCCCTGCAAGAAACTAGATTAGTTTTGGGATATAAGGAGAGGTAATACCTTTTTCAGTCTGTTGGCAAGGACCTTTGTGGTGATTTTGACACAAGTATTAATCAAAGTTATAGGTCAGAAATGGGTAACCCTTTCGGGCACTTTCTGTTTAGGAATGAGGGCTATCATGCCCTTGTTGTGTTGCTCTGGAAAGGTCCCCGTGTGGAAAGCCTCCTGTATCATAGTGATGAGTTGGTGGTGTGTAGAGTTCCAATTGTTCTGGTAGAAAGCAGGAGTGAGGCCATCCGGACCTGGAGCTTTGTCAGGGTGCATTTCCTTCAGTGCCTGGTGTATTTCCTTATAGGTGTCTAATTGAGAGATGGTATCGGATAGAGGATCTTCGGTGTAGAAATGAGTGAAGTAGTTGGTGAGATCTTGTAGAATCGTGGCGGTGTCCGTGGACCAGTCGTCCGATTGGAGACGAAGCTTCTTAACTTTGGCGTGCACCTTGTGGGATCTGAGGGTCTTATGGAAGGTGGCGGTATTTTTGTCCCCCGCAATGAGCCAAGTAAAACGTTTATTATGCTGCCGAAGCTCCTCCTGTTGCGTAAGAAGTTGCTCAAGTTCTGTGCGAAGAGATTTTTCTAGAGCGCATATTCTCGTCGGGGGGTTGTTGGGTAAGGCATCTTGTATCCCTTTGAGCCGGGCCATGTTCCTTCGCAGCTTCCTGTTTATGTCCCCGAATATGGCATATTTTCACTCCTTGTGCTTATCATGGAAATTAACGATGGCCGCATAGAGGGTTGTATGAGCTTGCCAGACTGAATTAAACCATGCTAGCCATTGGGGGTGATGTTCCCAAGCAGAATAGTAACGGAAGGGGATAGTATGGGAAGGATCCGGTTGATGTCTCCTGTCGATTGTGACAAGGATAGGGCAGTGATCAGAGTTAAGTTTTGGGAGGTGTTGAGTCATGATGTTGCTGGCCCAGTTAAGAGCATGAGTGTTGGCCAGTGCCCTGTCCAAGCGCCCAAAACAAAGATTATTTGACCATGTAAACCTGCTGCCTGTAAAGCCCAAGTCGTGCATATCGGCTGTGTGGATCCAAGCTTTGAAGGTTTGACAGCCAGTAGTAAGTTGCTGGCCTAATTTGTCATCTTTGGAGACATAGGCATTAAAATCCCCTAGAGCAAGCCACTGTGTTGTTATGGGTTCGGCAATCATAGTAAGACGATTCCAAAGGTCCCTTCTAATGGAGGGAATGGGGCTGCCATAAACAGCAGTAAGTAAGAAGTTGGAGTTATCCGGGAGGATGACATTGGCATGAAGGTACTGCCAGTGTGCTTCTATTGTGTAAATAGTGAGGGGAGGGTACCAAAGAATCCAAATGCCACTACTGAAGCCCACGGAGTCAACCCTGATAGAGTTTCTGAAGCCTAGCCTATTTATAATGCGTTGTGCGTTATGACCACTAACCCGAGGTTCTTGTAAGATGACAACCTGTGCTCTGTGTAAATGGACCAGGTTAAGCAAAGTAGCTTGTGTGCTTCTGTTAGCAATACCACGACAATTCCAGGAGAGGATGTTTAGTTCCATGATAAGAGGAGTTGCGTTGTGGAGGCACCTCAGGCAGGTGGTAAAACCTCCTCTTCCATAGGTTGGAGTACCTGTGGCTGATCAGCGAGATCCGCTTGAATGTTGCGGTCCCCTTCCGCATGGTCCTCCGGGACAAATGAATCACTGACTGCCTGTTGGCTAAGGGGGTCTTCCTCTTCAATTCACTTAGTAATGATATTCACGTATAGTATGAAAAGCTTAAACTTGAGAGCTTCGTGAAGATGCTTGCTTACATTTGGCAGGTCTGCCTCTTCAACTCACGGATGGGTATAATCAAAATTTTAAATTGAAAATTGTACTTACAATTCAAATCCTTGTTACATTTTATAGTTCTTTAGGTCATTATAATTTTCAAGTTATAGTAATTCATAATCTGTAATTAAAAACCTTGAGTATAAGTTATGCTAACTGTTAGTGCAATACGTATGTCGCAATAGTTTGTAATTACAGTAACCCAGATTTTGTAAATTAAATTCTTGAGTAAGGGTTAGGGCAACTGTTAGTTGAAAGCACTTCAATTCGGGTAAATCTGGCATGTTCAAGCTCTCGACAATGGTACGTTATCTCAAGCTCTCTAATTCTATACCCATTTACTAAAAGATTATTTCTTTTCTCAAGATTATCACCACGGTCCCTTCTTTAGCATGGTTCTTGAGTAACTGGAATTAATAATTCAGAACTATTGCGTATAGGAAATGTTTATACTTCCACTAAACATGTGAGAAAGGGAAATAGTTCTTATTTTATTTTATTTTTAATTGTTCTCTTCCTTTCTTGTGCTTTCGTACGTTACTTTATCCTTTTTTTCATGCATATAGAGGTAACTCAGTGATTTCGTAGATAGAAAGAGCCTTGTAAAGAACCACGGAATTACTTCCATAACACTACGTTACTTATGTTCATTGGTAGAGTCATCACATGTTAAGAAGAGTCCTATCCTATTTCGTGGATGGTTCCCACTTAATGTCCTTTACAGACACTCCAAAGGCAAACCCATTTTCATTCGATTCCTGTGCTCAACATGTCTAAAAACTAATAATCTGTTTAAACATGGCTTGCAGCTTGGACCAATCACCCGACAATCATTCAGAGTTTTTATTGTATACCTTCAAATGTGTACTATGGAGCCAGTCCGGAATGGCAGTGCAGTCCGCAGAATCTGAAACAAAAGTTGTTAGCAATTTCATTTTCCCTTCCTTCCTTCATCCTGAGGGCACTGGGCGTACCCAATACTAATTTTTGTCTCAATGCCTATGACTTATCTTTCTTTAATATATCGCCGTACCAAGAGCCAAGATGCGCGCTTCCTGAATTCTCTACCTCGTTAGCAGGATTTCTCCAGTACTAGGCTGATCGATTGGAATCCTATGCTTGTGTAAGAGGTTTCCAGGAGAGTTCGTTGGGTTCTCAATGCTGTCAACGTCCCTGGTTTATTGAGATCATTACAAAACCTGAAGATGCAAATGACAGCGCTCGTACTATGATTCTGTTTACTTAGTAATCTCCAACAGTGTGATTAGCTGTTAAATGTAATTATTCAACAATATAAAATGTTTCTGGTCCATATGCTTTGGTCGCTAGGAGTGTAAGGTACGTCAGTGTCTCTTGGCACCACATGATCATTGCCTGAAGAAAGCAACGAACTTGTGGACAGGAGAGCAGCAAAATAAAAACAAAATTGATTGGCCTACATCTTAATATTTTACGTGTAGATCTTAGCTGGAAACGAGATCTGATATTTTTGTTATAAATATGTAACTATCAGCTAATTACAGGCGTTGCCTCGCCTACAAGCATTTCTCCTCCTCCATGCACGCGCGTCAGCAGAGTAAAGAAATCCTGGCTTGCCAGCTAATACCCACCTAGATAATAATCCTTATTATTTATATAGTCTTTAATGAATGATGAAATTTGAGGTTCCAAGTTCAGATTAGCTCCCAGTCCCAGCCTCAACAAATTGAGGATTTAAACAAACAATAAGACTTAAGAGCCTGGCAGGTGAAACTGTAGGGCCCAGTAAGTCAGCTTGACTCATATATTCTATTCATTTTTCTATTTTTTAAGTATAAAAGATATGGACATTGTTTTTGAATTTTTTTTAATTCTTCAAGAAGCTCTTATAATTTAATGTACATAATTAATAATCACCTATCAATTTTATTAAGAATTAAAAAATCAACAGAAAGAATGTGTGTATATAAATTTCGCCAAGGCATAAAATCTGGAGAAGTCTAGTAATACACAACCTTATTCTTAACTAGTAGAGAGACAATAAAAAGAGTGTGTGTCTATTTAAGAAAGTATGATTTACTAAAGTATTAAATTATAAAAAATTAAAAATGAGTTCAATAGAAGAGAAAGGTGGGCCTTTATCCTTGAAAATAATATGTAATTCAATGTCAAAAAAACTAATTCAATAATAATGAATTCTAAGATAAGTTCAAAAGAATTCCAATATGAAATTTTAAATATTAAAAACTCTTGGAAAATTATCCTACCAACCACACTGACCTTTATCAGGAGTCAATTCTACCGAGCGGTGAAAATGTTGGATTCATTAATTCATCTAAATTGTCAAAAAAAATAATTAAAAGAATATATGTGTCCATTTAGTAAAGTATGGAATATTAAATTATAGAACACCTTTTAAAAATGAATAAGAACAAATCACAAAATAACATATAAATTATTTTTAATTATGTCATTTATTACATAAATAATTCAAAATCAAAATACTAATTTGACCATAGTGGACAATAGGATAGAGTAAATCCACATTTCTAACACAAAAAGAAAATTAGTTTCAAAATTTTCAAATTCAAATTTCAAATATTGAAATGAAACATCTTTGAAAAATTTAGCAAAAGTTTTGAAATTTAATTAAAAATAAATTTTAAATAAAAATTAATTGATTTAGTTTATAAAAATCTATTAATTTACAAAAATTGATCGATTAATTAATAAACTGATATTCTAATTATTAATATTACAAACGAAATTGGATTTAATTTTTCTATCTACGTTACTTTCCTTATGAAAAGAATCTGGCGGCTTGAAACGGTATGATCCATAACACACAGTCACAGAGAAGACACGACGATGGTAGAAGAGATCTATCCATATTCAAATTTAACAAATGAACATATTTTGAATCACTTTTTTAGAACGATCAATTGTTCCGAATTGGAAATCGGCCAAGTTTTACAGAACAAAGTAGAGCTATAAGCTATTACATTTGAACTCAAACACCCGCTCTCTAGCAATAGTACAGTACAGTGAAAAGGTACTGAAAGAGTCAAAAAGTCTACATCCAAAGAATCGGCCTAGCCACAACCAATTAGGAAGTTTTGGATCTTGTCCAAAGCCATACCCGTGAATCCTACCCTTTGTTATTATTATTTTTTTTTGAACTTTTTTACATTACATGGTTCACACTTAAGTTTGTAGTGTTTTTGAAGGAAGATTGAAGAAAACAAAGTCTGCTTTTTAACCATAAAGGGCGCGAGTGGGGCAGAGAGCTAGTAGGCACAAGCTCCAACCTCTGGTTCTCTAATCTCTAAATAGTTGCTTTGGTCCCCAATTCATCACCCACATGCGCCCTAATCGCTGGTGACAGCGATACACCTCCCAAACGCTAACGCAACTCCTTACACCTCATTTTTCCATCAAAAAAGCCTGACAATCCCCGGCAGTGACCGTGAGTGAGCCTGAAATTTTTGAGAGCCGACGGAACCACTACTCTGCACATATCAAGCGTTTCAGTCACCAGCAAGACTCCAAATCCTTGCTCTGGCACACAGTTTTCTTTCTGTCCCGTAGTTGCCAATGCCATATATGCTGCTTCTATCAACTTCCTTTTAAAAAAAAAAAAATCCTCTATTCAGCGTTCATAAGTCTTAACATAGTTCAATGGAATCTATATGGGCATTGAACTAATATGTGCATGGTATCATAGCAGAATTGTAAGTGGACCATTGCCAACACATGTGCCAAACCGCTTCCACATATCTTTATGTTCAAATTTATTTAGTGTGTATAGCAATGAATAATAGCAGCAGTTTGGACCAGCTCGTGTTGTGGGCATGCAATAATAATTATTGATTAAATTCTAGTCTAACTCAGCTTATCTTATTGATTAGATTAGATTAGATTAGCCCGCAAGTCTTACCAAATCATGAATCCTCTCTCCCAAACAAATACTGATATAGGTTTGCTTATGTATTAGCCAACGTCAGTTGGAAATTAAAAAAGAGAAAATATTACATTCACAGCTGTCATCCACCAACAATATCATAAAATTAAATTATACAAATATGAGTCAGTAATTACGTGCACGGACCAGGACCAGATCACAGACAAGCAACCTTCCCTCTCCTTTCAGTTGAGTTCATGTATGTCAGGCTATTAACTTTCTCAGTTTTAAAGTAACTGGGATAACGTGACAGTTAAAATTAATCGACAGCTGATTCAATAACACAACTGTTTATTACTTAAAGGAAACAAAAAAGGGACAAAGACAACAAATCTCCACACTTTCTTGGCAACAAGCAGTTTACATGCCTTAACATTAGAATCAAAACTGATTAATCCTCGTAAAAATGGACTAACATTAAGCAGAAATGTAGAGTCACTAATTACAATAAGTAAAGAAAACGAACTTTTGTTATTCCCTACAAATGAGAAATAACACAAGCCACACTGTCTACTCATCTTAGTCCTAACCTCTCTCACTGTACATAAACAGTTAGCAGTAAAAAAGTTAATTAAAAACATTGAGATGGAATGCAAAAATAAAATCCATCCATCCAGAAAAATCAATATTTGAGAAATTAAAAGAAAAACACCCAAAAAAGCTACTAGCCAACGAGGCAAGTCAGGGGTGGTCTTGACAAAGCTCCTTCCTGAGCCGTTGAGAGAAAAGCCTACAAGCATCCATACTCAGATCAACGGCAGCAGCCAGTGCCACGTAAGCAGCAGCATCCTCCGTGCAGTTGACGTGCTGCACGCTAACTTCAACCCCGGGCTTACTACACTTTCCTTCGCCTTCCACACTCGCACTCATCACAAACCCTCTTCTGTTGTACATACAGTACGGCCAGAGCCCGTATCCGAAGTCACCACTCCCCTTCGGACTACACGCCGGGGAAGCTGACCCCCCGCCGAGATCAATCACAAATTTCCCGCCTTTGCCAGCGTTGAGAGTGGACTCGGCCAACACAGTCCCGGCGGTTCCCATTCCTCCAATGGCTTCAGGTATTATCACAAAGCGGTAACCAAGGGCGTCAGAGGAGCCGCGTTCGCGCCAAGCCTCTAGTCGGCCCCACGGCTTCCACGTGGCGTCCCCCGGGCGGAGAATCAGCCATGCGCCGGGGTTCGACCGGCTCACCCTGTCCGAGCCGGGAGAAGGCACGAAGGGCGTCACCATCGAAGCCGCAGCTACTGGTGAACCGGAGAGGTCGTGGACAGTTACGGACCATCCTTTTCGTTCTTTAACTGCTCTTTCCTTTTCGCTACCTAATGAACTCAACCAGCTCCTCTTAGAATTGCTCCATTCGGATTCTAACAATGACCTGAACGTGAACAGATCAAAATAGTATTTCAGTTCAGAACTTCGGAGAACAGAAAGCCAAATGAATTTGAAACTTAAAGAGTAAAATGTAGCATAATTAATTAATTAACTGACCTGGACCTTTGATTTCGGTCGCCAGTGGTTCTAAAACTGAACTTGCAAGTAAAGACGGGTTGTCTGATATTGCCTTGTATTTGGAACACTTGCGGGCTGCATTCGGGTTCGCCGTCAAACTGAAATACGAATCTGGGGTCAGGCTCAGCTTTAACGTTCAAGTGAAACTGGGCTTTACTCGTCGCCTCTCTACCGACAGTAATCCACCCATTGTGGTAAACGCAGCCTCTAGACTCCGTTCCCGCCAGATCCAATGGCACCTTGACTTTGCCGAGGAGCCTGCCGGAATTCACCCCACAGGTAGTGCCGCGACGACCGGTATAGATCGAGATTTTAAGGTGGAGTTTTACAGCGAAGATGGACTTGGAAACAAAGCGGTCTAAGTCGGACTTGGAGAGGTGGAAAGTGGCGGCCAATGTTCCGTCGGAGGGGAACTGATTGTTGTTGTCCGGAGTAATGTAGGGGACGGGAGCGGTTTGGAGAGGAAAATTCTTGAGTTTGATTTTGCAGAAACATGGGGACGAAGAAGGATGAACGGCGGAGCGAGCGGGTTTAGAAGCAACCGGGATTTTGAGGGCTAAATTGCCCACCGTCAGACGGACGAAAGGGCCAGGATCCATGGTCAAATGAGAGACAGAGAGGGATTGGAATTTCAAAGAGAGGGCATGACTAGGTGTGGAACAGTGTTGATCTTCAAGGAGTATTCAATTCAACCATAGAAAAAATGAATTATCTTTATTTATGTATATATGTGTGTGTATAGGGAGGGGGAGGGTGGATACATAGCAGCAAGAACTGAAGAGGAGTGCTATTGTTGGAATTGGAATACAGCTGGATAACAGCCTGTCAACTGCTACCTTAGGTCCCCACTTTTATTTATTTATAATAACATTTTTGCTCTAGCTTATCTTCTACAATGGTATATATACATATATATCCTCTGTGCGTGCGAAGGTTATTAAAGAAACTACAAGAGAAAAGAGAAAAGTATAATCCAAAATAAAGTATATGTTATATTATAAATAATGTTATCACACGTGGGAGTATTTTACTTATTATCTGGACCTAATTGGTTCTATATAATGTGTTGTTTTGTGATTGGCCAAATGTAAGGTCTCCAAGTTTCCTACAAATTTGATCGGGTGTTGATACACTATTTGCTTTTCTCTCAGAAATTAGATAATAATATGTAAATTTTGTAATTACGATACTTTAAGTAGTCAATAAATCAAAATCAAACTAAAATTAGAAGAAATTCAAATATTTAAAACTAAGGTTTATACATCGCATTTTATTTATCCATCGCATCGCATGAAAAGGAATTAGGAAAAAAAATGTAAAAGAAAGTAAATTTTGAAAATGGCATAAGCTCTCCGTTCAAGTTTTAAAACGTCCATTGTTTTGAATAAAACAAAAGCAAAGTGAGGGTAAGTAAATGTTGTAATTTTTAGTTTTAAATAATATATTTAGTTGATACTAAATTAAATTATAAAAATTTAAATTTAAATCAAAATTTAATATTTATCATTTTGAAAACGAAAAGTAACCAAAACAAACTCAAACAAATAAATTCTTTTAATGAATTTGAAAATAAAAAATAATAAGCCTAAACGTTTGTTGGGATGGGATTGGATGGAACAAAGAATAAGGAACCTACTAGTTGCAGTCTATCCGGAGTGGGAGGATTGATAGGAGTTTCAAGATTTGGCTAAAATATACAAACTTGAGCATCTTTTTGTTGTAGAGCTGTTCTTTGATTTTCTACAACATTTCCACAACTTCGAAGCCAACGTGTCCATTTTTACAACATATGTGATATGAATAAAACCAATATAAGACATTAAACTTCTTAATGTAACATATGATGAGATAAAATAGTTTGCCTGAAAATATGTACTGTTCCTTTATTGAATAACACAATAATATAATAAATCTTTTAGTATATTGTAATAATTTGTAAACTATAAATAAATCATTTAATGGGTTAATAATTCCAAATTAAATTTAAAAAATTAAACTTTTAATATCTAAGAAGTTCAACCACTTAAAATTCTTAAAGAGTTTTAAAGATTAAAGTATAGGGCCGAATGACTTCTTTAAAAGAGCTTTCCAGCCACTTAAGCCATCTTATCAACAACTGTCTAAACATGAAAGAGAGGGTATTTGCATAAACTAGAAAACAATTGTTACTTACTGGTGCTGAATGTGCGGTTATACGCGGACAGATGCCTTTTTTGTCTACATTGATAGCTTTACCAAGTAATTTTCTAATTAAGAAAACAATGTGAGGCACCCAAAATATAAAATGTATAAGTAATTAGTAATGCAAGAGGCAGGCGTCTAAAAGAACATGGGGAGTTATATTTGTAAATTCATCAATAAAGTTCTATATATACACGTTTCTTAACACATACAATAGAAGAGAAAGAAACGATATTATATTATTTTCGAATTCGTTTCTTTCTCTTCTATCTCCCAATTAATTTCTTTAGTTATTCACCAGAGCAATTATAATTTGGAAGTCGATCCAATGCAAGTGTTTGGATTTATTATGACATAGCTGTGGGGCGCTCAACGGATTTGAATTGATGCAAAAACCTTTTTTTTGTGCAACCTAATGTATTGCTATTTTAATTCTTTGTTCCTAGATAAGGTTCCTTTGTATTTTACTTTTACATAGAACATATTAGTCTTACTTTTTTGAATCGGCTTTATTCCAAATCTTTGGCCCAAATTGGGTTATATATATATATATATATATATATATATATTGAATTGACCATTTTCCAAATCTCTGGCCCAGATCGGGTGAGAAGTATATATACATATATACATTTATTTATTTAAATCATTTTATCACTAGACTATAATCGATTGGATGTAAGATATAAACTAACATAAAAATCCCTTGTCATATTATAAAAATCACGAAAAAAATGCAAGTCCAATAACCAATATCTTCAAAACAAATAGTATGTATTTAAATATAAATATACATTTGTTTTAGTTTAGTGATAAAATGATTTAAAGACATTCTTTATCTTGTACATATTTAGATGTATATGATAAAGTTCATGAGAAAATTATACATTGCAAACAAAATTATGATGAGAGTATAATTATGAGATTCATATTATATTTATGTATTATTCCTAAATTGTTTATAGTCATTATTTTATTAAGATTGGACATTAATAGAACGTAAGAAGACTAACACATGTTATATTTTTCCTTATGAAGGAAGCAGCCGATCTCATATGCTAAGGTCTAGAAATATTTAAACAAACGTGTGAGTGCTTATTAGAGAACAATTTCACTTAATTGACTTGATATGAGAAATCCATTTGAAACATTACTTGTATGTGTATGGAAATTTTCATTGTGATGATTGCATAAGTGATCTTTTGACTTAAGGTATCCAAAGTTATCTTGTATGGAAATTGTTATATTTTAATACTACTTATGACCTATTCTAATTATGAGTAGGTCAGTCAGTAGTCATGTGATATAGCATGAGCTATATGGAAGTGGTTGAATGATTAAGATATGATTCATTAACCTAAAGTAATTAGGGAGAATGTTCAGTTGTTCTCGATTAGTATTGATTTGGAAATTCTTGGCTAAGTTAGAATGATGTTCTGTAAATAGTTTACAAATGTTATTAATTGAATCAATAACTAATAATGGAGAACTAATATGATTAGATTCAAAAAAGAATAGACATTAATTATATGCTTTATGCCTAATTAGAACATTGTATGATGAAATGATCGAATTATATGAAAAATCATGCACAGGTTAGTCAAAATTATTTTAACATTTCTAAATATTTGGATGGTCACGATGTATTGCTAGACACCAATCTTGATATATGATTATAAATTATTTAATTAGAGAATTAAAGATAAATTAAAAGAAGTTTTAATTTATCTAATTAGAATTATGAATTAGAATTAAAATTTATAATTATTGTCAACATATTTGAGAACCTAATGAGTCTCAAATAAAGAACGAGATGAAGAGAACAAAGATATTTTAATCAAGTTAGACTTTATTGTAAAGTTTGAGAAACTTTATGACTAAATATGAGATATTTAATAAATAAGGATTAATATGATATATTGGATCTTATTTGAGCATAATTGGTATTTAATTAGAATTATTTATAATCCTAATTAAAGTTTAATTGAAATTAGAATTTAATTGAAATTAGAATTAGAATTTAGAATTTAATTTTAATTAAATTACTAAAATTTTCAAAACTTATTATAAATAACCTTAAGCTCTAATGAAGCTAGCATTTCTTGCTTAACCCTCTCTGTACTGTAAGAGTTACAAAGTTGTCTCAACCTGTTATGTGGATATCGTTAGAAACTAGACATTTGTGCGGCTACAGTGGTTAAGATGGACCAATTTTATAAACGATTCATGGGATATAACAAGAAAATGATCAAGTTTCAGAATAAGATACGAATTAAGATTTAAAATTAATTATAATTTATGTGTTATTCAATTAATATAATTAAAGTGATCTTGATTTTTAGGAAATCAAAATATAAAAAAGTTTCATAATTATTCCGCTACGATCGGGAGCAGATCCCATCATGATTTTCCAACAGTAGGATCAGAGCCAAATTTTAGTTCTATAATTCGATTAAATTCCCTTGATCATTATTGGTTTGATTAAAACTAACAAGACATAAAATATTAATTGATTAATGATTATGTAGAATGCATATTAAGATTAATTAATTAAAATCTCTTATGCTTATTCTTGATTATGAAAATACAAACATGCACATGTTTTTCTTTTTCTAAAAATTCACTAGAACAAATTGTGCGTTTTATAAAATTTGTGGATATGGAAATTTTAATAAGCTTTAAAAGCACATAATTTCAAAACCCAAAAGATCGAGACCCAATATGGAAAACTATGAATTCTTGAATAGTTTTATAATCTTAGAAAAGTTGGAAATTTCTAAAGTTATACGATAGCTATAGTTCTGGTTGTGTTATTATGGCATTCAGGAATAAGGAGGCAGGGCCGTTCCTATCGTTTTATAGGCCCCGGGCGAAATAAAAAAAAGGGGCCCCAATAAATCAACAATATTCTTTACATTAAATGCTATTATCTTTGTAAAATGGGGCAGTTTCCTTGCTCAAGACAGACCATTCTGATCAGCTTTTATTATGCATTTATCAACGTTGTTGCCACTTGGAGTTTGCTACGTGAGTTACCAACTTTCTCTACAATCTCAACATTTAATGACCCAAAAGCTGAAACTTGGCAATAGGCATAGGGGCCCTTTTTGTGGTGGGCTCTGGGCAGGTGCCCTGCCTGCCCCTGCCCAGGGCTGGCACTGTAAGGAAGCGTCAGACATGGTAGCCACAAACGATGGCAGCTCTATGTAGCAGTGAAGTGGCTTCCTATGGCCAGTAGTGTCGATGCGAATGAGCGTGAAGAGAGGCAACAATTGGCAGTGCAATAAGGCGACAACGAATGGTGATTGGGGAATAATGCCTAGTGTAGACCTTAATGGCGTGTGCTTGTTAGGCTAGTGGCTAGAACAAACTCAGGTCTGCTTTAATTTAAACATATTTAATCTTATGATAGTGAATTCTACTTAATTTGTAACAACCCACTCCCGCTAGACCCGAACCCGATATCGATTGTGATATCCGAATTCGTGCCTCGCGAGGGTGGTGTGCCACATCACATCACTAAATAATTAAAGTTGGTATAATTTTTTTTTTAAACTATAAACATAAAATACAGAAAATCAAGAACTAAAACGTCCCACTTTGTTTTAGAATCATTTAATACAAACAATAAAGTCAACAGAACTTTTATTAGCCACTTGGGCCCATTTCAAAAGTACAACATACAGTCATTTCAGTTTCCCAAAATTATTACAAACTGTAAAATTCACTTACAAATAATACAACACTAGATACAATTCAGTAACAAATAAAGAAAACCAATGCAGACGCGAACTGATCCCGACCTCTATCTTTGACTTGCATGCAGTAAGTCTACTCCCGTTGCCTAACGGGGTATTTTTCTGAATCCTGAAAAATAATTGCAAATTTTGGGTGAGTTTTGCGAACTCAGTGAGTGACCATCATCGATGGCTCAC
>JANQAP020000161.1:175469-187125 GCA_026874005.2 Erythroxylum coriaceum
ATTATTATTTATTATTATGATTTTTAGAAACAAGTTTGATGTAAACTTGTAAAGTATACAGTATATAACTGTATAATATACCAATGAACTATTTTGCAAAATTTATAAAATTTCAGAGACTATTTCATAAATTTAAAAAATTAACCGAAACGATACCCGGTATTAACCGATACCGGTACAGTACCGTACCAAAACCCAATTCGGTACCAAGTCCGGTATGGTATTCACAACTTTGATTAATCGTAGGTTAATCTATTAACCCAAGTTTTCTCTTAATTTGCGTTTAATTAAGATACGATCGTTAATTAAACCTAGCCACCGAATAACCTAAGATACGATCTCTAGATTCAATTAGGCAACCACATTAGGAATTAGGAAAATCGATTAATAAAGGCAACAACCATATACGATGCGTCATTTAAACTAGGTTATGTTATCCCTAATGATTATGAACTATTAATCGCTACAAATAAATTTCAACATAACAATTATTGATTACATTGAACATTCTAGTAATGAGTTTGTAATTGAACGATTCAATGAACACTTTAAAATTATCTTTTCACAATATCCGAATCCATACACATCGAATAATATAATCAATTTCTAAAGAAAGAAAGAAACAACAAATATAAAGAAGGAATGCTTAACCAGGTTGTTGGAGTTGATGTCACCTCCGAACTAGCATTAGAAAGCTACCCCTTTATAAGTCTCTTACGGTAGAAAGCTTCCATCGCCCTCTTCATGCTCTCTTGATGCTCCTGAAGCTCTCTCTCCTTTCAGCCGAAAACATACCAAAACTTTCATGTTTTTGTGCCGTCACCCTCTTTCCTTATGTTAGGTTTAAACAAGGTGTCGTTTAAACAAGCAAACAACACTTGGTCTTCTCACATCCGTGAGTGGCCTCTCACGGGTGTGAGAAGGCCTCAAAGGTGTGACTTGCTTCTCACAGCCGTGAGAAGCATGCTGGCTGGGTGAAAAAGAAGGCAACTGGCTGGCAATGTGAGAAGCATGGGAGAAGACAGCTGGCGTCACCGAAGCATATATGGGATTGGCGTGAGAGGAAGTTGACTGGATGAGAATCATGACATGCTTGGGAGCTGTCACGTGAGACCATGGCAAGTGCATGGGAGGTAGCTGGTTGGTGAGACTTGGAATCACCGAATGTCGAGACGAGAAGCTTGGATGGGTTGTCAACGTGAGAAGCTTAAGGTGAGAAGAATGCATGTCACAGCCGTGAGTTGACAATTTTCCAGCAATTTGTTCTTCACTTGACATTCTTAACTTGTCTCTTCTTTTTTCAATCCTCTTTGTCTCTTCTTTTTTCAATCCTCTTCTTGTTCTTGCTCCATGAATGAACAAAATATGAAAATTGAGAAGATGACTTTAATGAACATACTTTCAGGTCACTTTAGCTCCTTTACTTCTGAAATGTACCTAAAACCATATAAGAACTATAGTGAGGATCTTAAACATTTTCATATCATTAATCATTAAGTGTAAAGGGTTAAATGTATATATATATATATATATATATATATATATTTGGGTGAAAATACTCAAAAAAATTCCCTTAAAAGTGATTTGGTTCATCCTTTTGCATTCATTTCTACCACTGGAAAAAAACAAACACTTGATGTATTCAAATCCCCAAATATAATGGAGGAGCAACAGCATGGGATCCATAAGAGAACGACAAATTGAAGACACATGATGCATATATTAGAATTCACAAAACTAGAAAATTATGGTGAAGTGGTTCCTAAAGGTATTGGCAATAGGATGTTAAAGTGTTGGTTGATGAAGGCAATGTTAATGGCTGAAGAAGGCAAATGATTGATTGAAATTGATGAATTATGTTTTAAAGCTAATGGCCCAATAAGGAGCAATTAATAAAAACCTAATAAAGTTAGGTTTGCGTATGAAAATATAAATTTTTATAAACGTTAAGATGTAAAGTAGTATTAGAGATAATATAACTTGGACTTTTTGTGAAACGTTAGAGGATGATTTGTACCTTTGGCCAATTTTTTTAAAGTTACAAATATAAGAATTTAACCTTTTTTTTCTTTGCCTAAGATTCAAGCATGTAAAACTTCTTATATTATGATTAATGTAGACTTGATTTTATACTTATTGGAGCTTTGGTTAAGTATGCATTAACTTTTTCCCCTTTGTTCGAGTTTTATTTCTCTTCTTTTTGGGTTGGGGTGTTTACTATTGGTGGGTAAGCTTGTGTCTTTTAGAATAAGCTATATTGGCTTAAGCCATAGCTATTTAATTAAGCAAACTTGTACATAAGATTGTGAACATTACTACTTGACTTTTTTATTTCATTTTTTTTTATCTATGGTCGAAATTTTTGCCACAAGATTTATTGTTGCTTAAATTTGTAAAAGTTGCAAGTGTATTTAGATTTATTGATATTATGAACATAAATTAATTGCATTCCAAGTCGACGATATTTTCGTACCACTTATCTATACAGTATGTAAGTTCCAAGCCTGATGACTTCCGATCTAGTTTGGTGAGTGAACCTCATATTGTATCGTCTTACTTTTCAACTTTCCTCTAGTTTTAGAACTATCTAAAATAACGATATAGTTCCATTAATTATTTAAGGTAATTCCCTAGTTCATGGGTGGCTACTGAATTGAGTTTCATCAATTATCAATGTCAAGGAGATCTTATACTTATTGATAATGTCGGTCTTCAGGAATTATTTAACAAACTTGTTAGTTATATTTGCAAAGATGTTAGCCTCTACCTATTTGATAAACTAGTCAATAGTTATAAGTATGGATTTGATTTGTCTTATAATTAGGAAAAATGGTCCAAGGATTTCTATTCCCTAATGTATGAAGGGGATAGGATATGATATGGCTATATAATTTGCCACGGGGTTTATACCAAAGGCATATGTGCCTTTGACATCTATCTTATTTTCTCTAAATAATCATGAGCATCCCTTCTTAATGTTAGCCAATAGTACCCTTGCGTAAGCACTTTATGAGTGACGATTAATACACTTTATTAGATGTCGCACGATCTTTCATGGCATTCTTCTAGCAATTGAAATGCTTCCACATTTCCAAGTGTAACACATATAGGATAATGCATAAGACCTTTTATAGAGTTGTTTGTCAATTTTAACATATTTAGTTAACATGTGAATAAGACATCTTGCTTCCCCTTTATTTGAGGGTACTTCTCTCTTCTGGATTTTCTTTATAGTGTTGTTGTCCATTCCTTTTCATTTTTTACTTGCCTCCAATGCTTCCTCGTAGCCCCTTTCACACTTCCTCTCCTAGTGTACTTCATATTCTACATCATTGTCGGAATGATGAAATTTATATGTTTGGACTAGCTTGAACTTTAAACTATGGCCCTATTTGGTAAATAATGGATTGTATTAGCTGTTAGTTGATTCTATCAGCAGTTAGCTGATAGTAGATTATATTAATTGATTTGACATGTGAATAACATCAGTTGTTTATTAAAGATGTTTGGTAAAATTAATTGTTTAGTATTAGTTGTTTATGTATAAGATGACTTATGAAGACATGACTTAAAATCTCGTAAGAAATTATATTTTAAATATTTAATTTTACAAAAATTATGTTTATAGCTCTAATAAAAAATATAGAACAAACAATCACAACAACAACAGTAGTAATAATAATAATAATAATAATAATAATAATAATAATAATAATAATAATAACAACAAAAAACAAAAAAATCATTAACATAAATCAATAGAAAACCATATATTTTAATTAATTAATTAATTTTATTTAATTATATTATATTTAATTAATTAACTATATTATATTTTAATTAATTACATTTAATTATAAATGTTGGGAAATAGCAAGTGTCATGTCACCCTGTAACACTCCTTCTTCTTTGCTTTTTTCACTTTTTAGCAATTAAAAGCCTCGACCGCTATTAAAAGAATAAAGGGCACAATCATTGACCAAATAAAATTTTATCAGTTGATCGCAAAAACGCTCCTATAAAGGAGCTTTTAAAAAATCAACTAATTGGATTGAATAAATCATCTCACCGGCTGATAACTAAACAAAATAATTAGACAATACCTCCAAAACGCTAAAAAATGGCTAAAACGTCATTTTTCAAATAGTCAAACAACTAATACCCTCCAAAATACTAAAAAATGGCTAAAACGGCATTTATCAAACAGGCCTATAAGATATTTGTGTAGAAAAAAACCTATGCCACTTCCTTCTTGGCTTGATTATCTGTCTACATAAATGATTCACATTTGATGTGTTTTTTCTTCCTTCACCCTTAGGCCTGATTGTGATGCATTTAGCCAAAATTTAGTTATATCTTTTTTATTTAGGTGTAGAATTGGGTATGAAGCACATATCAAACTCGTTCAAACTTTATTAACCACTTGACTAGCCTTTCTAATGATTTTAAATTATCATGTTTTTGTCGAAGTGACAAGTTCGTTAGCCATATGAGCATGAAAGTAGGCATCAATTTTCATACAAAAATGCCTGCGTATACTCCTCGCTCTAAAGAAACTCCTTTGGCTTTTTAAGATTTAGGAAAAAAAAGAGGTAGTGGTTTACAAATTTGTTATGCAGATTATTTTCCTTGTCAATTTTTTTTCTTCCTTTATTGACTTTGGAGGGGCATTTTAATGATCTCATCTATTTTATTAGGGATCAATTTCTATGCCATGCCAAGACATCGTGAATCCCAATAGTTGTAGACTTGAGTTCAAAGTTCAAACCTAAGCCTAAAGCTCTTTTCGAACCCGCCAAGAGTACAGAATTTGGCACCTATTATTGGACTATGATTAGATCTTATGAAATAACATTCATTGAACACAAAGTCACATTTTGGCCTTGTTTGGTAATCAGCCGATTGCATTAGCTATTAGCTGATTCTATCAGCTGATTTGACCAGTGGATTGCATTAGCTATTTGTTAGAGATGTTTGATAAAATTAGTTGTTTAGTATTAGCTGGTTATGTATAAAATGACTTATGAGGACATAATTTTAAAAAAATTTATAAGGGTATGAATATTATATATTTGAGTATTTCGTTGAATATTCTTATAAGAATTTAAATTTTAGATATTTAATTCTACAAAAATTAAGTTTATAACTCTAATAAAAAATATAGTAGTAGTAATAATAATAATAATAATAATAATAATCATCATCATCATCATCATCATCATCATCATCATCATCATTAACCACAAATATCAAATTAAAAATTTTGTATTTATAAAGTGATAAATGGTCTAAATGGAGAAGCTTCTCTCAAATTAAAAATTTTATATTTATAAATTTCATGTCAAATTCAACGAAAATTCATTTTCTCAAGCCCTAAAAATTGTGAAGCCCTTTTTTAATTTAACAATTCAAATTGAATTAAATTTCTAAATTATATTGGATTCAAGTAATTACAGTAATGTACGTGAAGCCCAAGTTAAATATCACTCAAAATCTTCTCTCACAAAAATACCCCTTATACTGTCGAGCTCCATTTCAATCTAATGAAGGAACTCAACAGTGTAGCAATGGTTGTGATCAAACCATGCCAAATTTAAAGGCTGTAGTAATTGAGTAGGACTAGAACGAGTCATATGTTGTTTTATGTCCCTAGTAGCAATTTCATCTCAGGCTTTGTTATTTCTCTCCCATTGAATTTCAATTGATGTTGTCTTATTTTTGCCTCACCAACTCACTTATCTTCTTAGTTGATCCTCCATAAATTTTTAAATTGGAATACAAACAAAATAAGATCACTTTCATATTTAAACAAGAAAACAAAAGTGCAATGATCAAGATGACCTTTGTGCTTTAACCTAACTAATTTTCTTGCCACTAAATCACTAAATTTGTTCAAGAAATAAGGAATGAACTATAAAGAAAAGAAAGCATCTTTCCTATAAAGAAACAAGACAAAGAAGAAAATAAATAGAGTGAACATCTCAAACTATGCTAAGTTCGACAAAGGGACCTTTTGGCCCCAGAAATAGAATGCTAATAAGTGAAATGGAGCCTCACAAATCGATTCTTATTCAGTTCCTTATTTTCACATCCCAAATAGCGCAAATTCTAATATTTGTTCTCGCGTTAACAAATAAACTACAATCTCTATTGATTACAACCATAACAACGAATGAAAAAGAAGTAAAACAAGATGTTCAATTAGATGAATCAACTTGCTTGCTATTGCACTTCTTAAAAAAAAAGGAACTTGCTTGCTATTGCTCCCCAAAATTTTAAGCAACCACATTTCTCTATCTACCAATCGAAACAACTAAGCATTGCAATTAGACACAGTTCTTGGAAAATTTGAAGCTTATTTAAAGAAAACATACATTAAAAGCCATTTGAGTTTACATCATCAAATCAAGTACCCATCTACTAATCCTAGAACATATCCAAATGTGATTCAAAAATTTTCATTTCTTTTCTACAGCTAGAAGTTGTCCTGTAAAAAATTGATACCATAAAAATCAGTTCAAACCTCAATACGTTGAAGTCATAAAATTGCATTAAAAATTTACAACTCTTTTTGTCCTCCTTAGAATCCAAGCAACAATATGTAAAAGCACGATAATTATCACCAAAAGCAACAGTAAACTTCCCGATTTAAAGTCAACAACTCAAGTCAGAGCGAAGTCTAACTCACGCAGCTACTTCTACTTCAAATACTGATTCAAAATGGTAAGCCCAACTGTCTCCAATGTAAAGTACCCCAATGCAGAGAAGCAAGCACTATGAACAACTCTTGGACCCATTCCCCTGGTAAACCCCACCCGTCCCTCTTCCTTCAAAATTTGCTTTACAAATGACGAAACACCACCATACATTACAGTTGTGACCTTATCCATCACCTACTTGTTCGCTTGAGTCGTCAATCTCGTTTTAACCACATCAAGAGGTGTGGTTATTGATGCTAAAATTGCCCCATGAGGGATTGTACTTTGGGGCTATTTTGTGAGGTGGGTTTGAGCCATTATGGCGATTTGGGTGGGTTTAAGGATGGAGAAATAGATGCAAGAGGGAGACATACGGTGGTTGTTATGAAGCATATGGAAAGGTTCGGAAGGGACAAGAGAGAGGAGAAATTAGTGAAGTCGGTAGGGGATGATAGGTAGTGGAGTAAGGAATCGCCCGAGTTAACTCAGTTGAATTCACCTTCTTCCTTAACCCCAACGATCGGTGGCGATCTGGTGGAGACGTGAGAGCTATAGAGATGGGAAAGTCAAGAATGTTCTAGACAAGACCGTGAGAAATGAGACCGAGAGAGAGCAGAGAGTAAAGAGAGGGGGATAGGACAGGGAAAGACTGTCATAAACGAATAAGCTAAGATAAAACGCTGCATTGAAGGAGCTTATCAAAAATTAGCTGGTTGGGTTAAGTCAACCAACCCAACCAGCTCTTAACCAAACAATCAAAAATCTTTTTAATATAAGCCAGATAGCTTAAAAGAGTTAAACAGCTAGTAAACAACTGAAAAGCTAATCACCAAACACAGCCTTTTTCTTTTAACAAAATATGGAACCAATAAACTGCCTCATTTACTCGCAGAAACGCCTCCCAACTTTGATTATATGAGCCTTTCAATAACACTCAAAAACATTCAACGACAACTAACCTTAATAGTAACCCTCCAGTCTAGACCCACACTCGTAATGACTTAATAGGTCTATTCTAAATCACCTTAGAGTACATAGCAATCAAAACTGGTACAAGATGAGGTCTACCATAGTGGATCAGCAAAGTTGGGAAAGGTCAGTGAATAAGAGAAATTTTCCAACCCTACTTGCAACACACTAGCACTTACTAATATCATCTGATGTATTCTGTAACATTAAGATCACACGTGTTTTAATTTTGACATTCCTTTCATGAAAAACATACTGCTGGAAACTTTAATGACATACTTTAGAGACTACATGGTTTAGGAAAATGATGGATCCACACAGGGTGATAAATGCAATAAGTGCCCACTTTTCTTCCACTTTGATGAGGCCAATAAGATACTAGTACCAAACACTTCTTACAAGCTCAATAGCGAATTTTATACAATTGAAAAACATATTAAAGGCTTATTTTTCCAGCAAATAAATTAGACGTCATTGTTTGGTAACAATATTTAAAATAATATGGAAGTTATGCTGAGACCCTTATGGATTTCACATGACGATTCAACCTTGAAGAAAAAAAATCAAATCTCAACACCTCTATCGTTATAGTTGCTTTCGAGAAAGGGCTTGAGAGAAATCAATCTTATATGGATAGATTCCATACCTGTGAAGAAGTTCAAGAAATTGCATAAGGATACATTCTCCTAAATGAGGTTGAGTTATCTATATAACTCCCAAATACATCCCTAAAAAGCAGACAACACTGCAAATGTGGGAAACATAGGAACATAAAGGAAAATAGGATTCACTGAAGGGGATGAGTTAGGCCAGTGTAATCCCCATAAAGGCATTATAGTCATTAAAGTGAACATTACAAATTTGAAGTTAAGCAAATATTGGTGGACAATGGCCGCTCTAATGTGTTTCTCTTCCATGAGGCCTTTAAAGCAATAAGACTTAAATCACAATAAATTCATCCAAAGTATTTCCCTTTGATCGAGTTTAGATTGGATCATATCTTCTCTTGAGGAAAATAGATCTTCCTGTTATGATTAAAGAATATATTAGACAAACCACTAAGGTGATATAATTATATATTATATGCATATATAAAATTACATATTATATATATTAAGGTTTTGCAAGCTTGTGTTATACTTCAAATGATATAGGCTCCGTCTTCTACCTTTTAATTGTTAGTTGATTTACAATTTTTACTTCATTTGATTAACCTCTGAAGGACTTTAATTTGAGATATGCTCATCATTAGATCTTGACCTACTATCGTGTTGATCATTCCATCTGCGGCTAAATTTGGAGGTTGGTCAAATCATAAAGGTCATAAGCTTGACATTCCTCTCCTATTTACTCTCTCCATCTTGCTTCCTTCCTTTTTATGCCTATAAGTGATGAATTGCCCTAAATGTCTCTATTGAACTAGGCTGATAGATTAAGTGAGGTTCTAACTTGTGATTTTGATAATAATAAAACATGTTACTACTAATACCTTTTAACCTTTTTAATATTAGTAAGTTAATATATGAAAGATTAATTTCAATGAAAGGCCAATGAGCTAATTGAATCAATTGAGTAATCAAAGGATATAACAAATGAGTAAAGTGGGGCACATTTTCATTTTAAGAGAGTTTCAAGAAAAATTAAGTGAAGAAACAAGAACAAGGAAGAACTAAGAACCTTAAGATATAACAAATAATTGTAATATTTTTTGTTAATTTATCTTAGTCACTTTAATAAATAAAGGCTTATAATAATAATAATAATAATAATAATAATAATAATAATAATAATAATAATAATAATAATAATAACAATAATAATAATATGGTTATTTTCATGTAAGGATATTGCATATACTTTGTCATTATTAAGAGAAAATTTGAGAATGTTCTAAAGAAAATCCTTTTAATCATTAAAAAAAATTTTGGCAAAATTTTAAAATAATTTTGAATCAATTTTTTGACAAAGAAAATAATTTTTAATCTTTGAAGGGACTTGGAGGGTTAAAAAAATTAAGGGATAACAAATTAAAAAGTAACAAACTATTTTAGTTTTTTTTTTACTTCAGTGTCCAATCTTTTAAAACTTTCAGTTAAGAGTCTAAACCTTTAAAAATTAAACATCTCCTTATCTTTCACGTGCTCTATAAACTAAATCAACAAAATATTAACAAAGATGACTTTTTCAACTAACTTGATAACTTTTACAAGTTTGGACACTTAATTGAAAACTTTAGAAGATTGTATACTAAAGTGAAAAATATAAAAAGGTTCGATACTTTATAACTCATTATCTCAAAATTTAGGTTTGGATGACTTAGTTTATGAATAATTTTTTTTGGCGTTGCACATAAGTTAGATTGTTCATTATCAAGACACTGTATATTGGTTGAATTGTTGAACAACCAGAGCAAGTTCATTAGCTAGTTAAAGGATTACGATCTATTAGCTAATGATGGGTCCAAAAAGATACATAAAGGGTAAATTCTCCCTTACAACTATTTGAATTAGTGTTGGCTAGAAATAGACCATACTTGGGTTATGGGAAGAACCTTTAGCATATTAGAGAGTTATTAAGAGCCTTGAGGGCGTAAAAAGAGCATTTGAGTGATTACGTGTATGGTATAATATGCATTGAGTTTTAGTTCATTGGTGTAAGCAAGAAAGAGGGTTTTAAGTTGTACATAGTTATAATGTTGTAGCAATTAGAAAATTTACTTGGGATAAACATAGTGAGGGATTGCTTTTGATCTTGATCAAAATTTGTAAATGATTATTCTCCATTTGTGACAAAGCAAAATATTTTTAAAGGTTCCTCGTGATCCATGACAGATAAGATATTGTATGAAGGGTTTCCTTTAACCCATTAAAAGGAGAAGATAATGAATGCCCAAGCCTTTTCATCATATTTTTTGGTAAAATTAACAATATGTTGATCTACGGACCACTATCTTGAGGCTTGGGCATTCCTTCCCCGTTCTAATTATGTCAAACTTCAAACTTATTCTTACAAACATACTATAATCTCTATAGTGGATTATGGGTGATAAAAGTGACTCACCCTAAATTTTTTATGTGATTGTTGAGACCATAACCTTAAAGCCTTTGTGTATTCACACATCTTTAAAAAAATTATTAGGTGTCTAACTTTGGCTTTCAATTTCCTATATACAATATAACTTAATATCTATTAACTAAATTCATAGAATATAGATTAGACTATATTACATTAACTGATGTCAAATAGTAATGAGATAAGGAAGAATAAAGAGAAGGTAGCGAGAGATGATTAGAAAGAGAGAGGGGATAGAGAAAATATGACAAAGACAATATGATTGATTCATTGAAATCCATATCATTCTATTACAACCATATAACTTAATAGTCCTCTACTATTACACAATGTGTCAGATGCCCCTCCGTATTAATTATTATTAGTACGCAATGTTTAAATAATTATGTAGTATATTAGTCTCATCTTTATATGACTTCATTTTTAATTATCCCTTAGTAGTCGTTAGTTTTGGTGTCTCTCTTCTTAGTTCTTTATAATAATCCCCTATCCTTCAAGAACCTTATCCACAAGGTTGGCGTTTGGAAAGCATCTTTGTAATTTGAATAAGGATTAATGTGTTGTGTCTTCTTGGGATCTATCTGTCTACTGTAACATTACCTGAGTTAAGGGTTTATAATGATGCTTTATAATCCTATAGTCCATAATGTGCTCGGGTTCTTTTTATGCTCTATAGAATCCCTAGTAGTTTAGTAGAGATTAACTTTCCTTTCGAAACACATTTATTAAGTTGGGATACATGAAAAAGTTTAGTGTATTAAAGAGCCAAAAGGAAGTAACATCTTATATGCCACCTTGTGTAACATCCCACTACCATAGGGTACGTACCTAAGTTTTTATGGACATAACCTACGATAATGGTATGTTAGAGCAATACGGATCTAACTTACACATGGCATCGTCTAACATACTCGAAA
>JANQAP020000162.1:24926-42950 GCA_026874005.2 Erythroxylum coriaceum
GCAAGTTTGGAGTTTGATGTTATAATCTATTGGATCTTTTGATAAATTCTTCGCGTTCTCCATGTTCCTTAATCAAAATCATCCCTTGTCCACGTTCTTTACGTCTGGAATCTGCTGCAAAAGTTGGCTCTCCCTATATTGCCTCCACTCACGTTCTTTTATAGTAAATTTTAGGGTTTCTAGGACATATAAAATCTAATACATGACTGTGTATATTTAAAAACTCCAGAATTTGTGATTTTACATGGGCATTGAGACTTACACAGGCACAAACATGGTCATATATCTCTAATCTGCTTCAAATCTTCATTTTATGCCACGTTTTCATCGAAATTCTTCTCCTTTTGGTCCATGAAAGCAATTATAATATATAAATGCACTTGGAGCGAATTAATTACAAAATATACAACAAAATTAAAAATATCAAGCAAAATACATCAAATATGAGTGTATAAATATAGTCAAATATGCATATATCAAACATCTCCACACTTAAGCTTTTGATTCTCCTTAAGCAAATCATAATCTAAATTGTTATCTTTACAACATCCATCCTTCATTAATCTTAACATGTCCATTCATACTATAAATCATCATATCATATTAATTAAATTAACATACAAGTAGAATTAAGTTATCCTAAAACTAACTTCATAAGCTATATTAATAATAATTACGTCAGTAATCGCATCGAAGTCAAAAGCATAAACCTTTACACCCTTACTAAGATTTCATTCAATGCATTCAAGTATTTAGGTGAAAAGTATCTAACTCTTAAATCAATGCATAATAGAATTCTTACCATAGGCTCGCAATATTATCACGTCTCCACCACGTGTCCTTAAACTAGAGACAAAAATAAAAAGGTCTTTATAAGGTTGTAATCGAGTTTAGGTATGGTATAATTGGGATAATAAAAAGGGTGATTTGAAGGAAATTCACAAAAGAAACATTATAAGAAACTTGTTCACAATACAAACAGGTCCTTTCATTATAAATACATTGGTACTATATACTTCTTCTTTTCTTTTTTTATGATTGATTTTTAATCTAATTTTGAGCATTCATCATGTATCATAGTTAAATAAATATTAGACCTTCCAAAAAATTCAAGTTTTGAACAATTAAGTGATGTAAATAACCTTTAAGGTTTAAAACGATAAAAAGGCTTCAAAAAAAATAGGATAAAGGTTCATAATGGGGTTAAACCAATGAAAAAGGATAAGGCTCAAAATTTGCTATTCCTAAAGATACATTATGGGTAAAGTAATTATCAAAGAAATAGGCTTGAACAAATGTTGAATCTAAATGCCTTCATCATTTCAATGTTTCTAATTATGCTTCTAATTTAACAAATATGATCATTCAACTATGCATGATAACACATATGAAAGAATAAAAATTTGCATACTAATTCAAATCAATATTTAATAACGATTTCAAGTATTTATGAACAAATTTCAATTAATTCAAGATATCAGTTCATAAATTTAATAACAAAGATTATAATAAACTTAAAAAATCATTAAAGTCATTAAACCTTTCCCTACACTTAAAATTGTACATTTTCCCTAATATACACAATATCATCACATAAAAATAAAAATGAAAATGTGGCGGGATTTTGTTACTTTCCTTAGTAAATGTTTAGATTTTGATTTCAATGAGGAATTCATCCGATACTAGGTACAACCTTGAAAAAATATAATTGAAAAAAGGGATAAAAATAGAAATAAAATAAAAATAATGAAACTAACTAAGACACGTGAAAAATAAAATAACATAAAATAAAATCTATCATAATTCTTAGATTATCTCCCAAATAGCGCTTGTTTAATTTCATTAGCTCGATATACCCTGTATGTTTACCATCATCCTAGGTCTATTATTAGTGACTTGCTTCCATCTGTTTCTCCACATAAGAGTTTCGTAGCCTGTGAACAAGCTACATGTTGTATGATAATCAAATGAACATAATTTATCAAATTAATAAATCCAAGCACATGCATTAATGTCCTTTTTAATGATAAACTGTTAATAAAATAAGGAACAATAAAACTCCTTGAATCTTCAGTTGATGCAAGCAATTTATCATGGAGAAATTGGGAACCCTCCGTATTTAAGATGGCTACCAATACTTCATCAGTAGTCTCTGTATTTGGTTCCTCCGCCAGTTCTTCCTCAACCACCTTTTTCCACTCTTCTTCTTCTTCTTCCTGGACAAAGGTTTCTGACACTTATTCTTGTTCAATTATCTCTTGCCATTTCTCTGCTTCCTCTGCTTGGACAGATGCTTCTTCTTCTTCTTTGTTTGGAAGCTCTTTTCTACTCCTAAGCATGATTGCTATTATATGTTCTTTAAGATTTGTTTCAATAGTATTGGGCAAACTTCCCTACAGTTCATCAGATAATATCTTCTCCAACTTATTAACCCAATTCACCATATTATGTATACGAGCCTCTGTTCTTTGATGCATCATGTTTGATTCCTAAACAAGTTTGGCTATCATATCTTTTAGAGTAGAATTTGCCTCCTTGCCTTCTTGAAATGTATCATATTCAGGTGAGGAAATTCTCTTCTCGAATACACATCAACGTACTATACGCTTGGCAACATATTCTAATAGTTTATTTATAATACTTTTGTATTGCTGCTCTTGTTATACATAGTCAGTTAGAGCATAGTCATTCCATCCATATGCGTAAGGTTTGCTCCATTATGAATTATATACATTCTCGTATGATGCACCTTGAGGTTGGTTATACATGATTGGTTGCTCCCACATAGAGGTTAGTACCCGATGTTTATGATTATAATAATTACTCCCACAAATGTTACAACACGGCCTGAACATCGATAAACTTTTGAAAACATGTGAGGAAATAACTCTTTTCTAATACAATGATGTTACATATTACGAAGATTCATTATAGCTCTCATAAGAGTACTGACCACCCCATCCATCCATTGTGAATTGTGGCTATGACGTTAAATCTCAATACCCTAACAATAAGTCACAAACTCAAAGTTAAAGTAGAGAAGTTCAAAAGATAATTAAATGAATAAGCCAAGAATATATAAGATACAAGAAAAATAGAATAAAATAAATACAAAATAATGGTTAGATTAATATAATCTAGGCTTTCCTAATATTACCATCCTCGGCAACGACGTCAAAAACTTGGTTGATAATTTTTATTATATCGATATTGAATTAATAGCAAATGCACGATATATTTGTAGTTAGCATAGGCAAATACAAGTCGATCCAATGAAGATGATAAGTACTAAGAATTAGCTTTTTCCTATTATCTAGCCTACAAGTTGGATTTTTGGTTTTTAATTAAAAATAATACTTAAACAAATAAATTAAAATATGAAACCATAATGAACGAAGAACAAAGAAAATTGTTTTAAAAACTCAACATCAAATATTAGTGTCTAGGTGATGAATTCCCTTAAAAATCATTAAATAATTAAATCTTTATCATGCAGTTATTTATTGATTATTAGACTATGAAAATTTTTATCTTATATCAGTAACTCTCTCGAGACTACTAACAACTAATCCTTAGGTGGATTAACCAAAATCTTTTTAGTTAAATTTCCTAGGATTGCATTATCGATTTATAAATTCTGCTATTAGGTTTGACCTTAATCTAGAGGATAAATGTTGATCTATCTTTAGGTTTGCAATCAACTCCTTTCAAGTATAGTAGATCTATTCAAACAAAGGATTTCTCAATCTAAATGATATGACATAAAATCATGCACTAATATTTTGGAGATAATAGAACATGCGTAAAACTCATAATTGAATCACAATAAATCAATCAAAATAATTGCATTAAATAAAAGAATCAAGACATATTGTTATCTCAACTAGGTTCATCACACCTAGAAACTAAACACGTTTAGTTACACATAATAGAAAATGAAATCAAAGATAAACAGGAAGAAAAACAAATAGAAAGAATCATAATTCTGAATCTCCCTTTTTCTTCTATTGAATGTTCTTGCAAGTTTGAGGTTTGATGTTATGATCTATTAGATCTCTTGGTGAATTCTTTGCGTTCTCCATGTTCATTGATCAAAATTGTCCCTTCTCTACGTTCTTCACGTTTGGCATCTGCTGCAAAATTCGACTCTCCAATATTTTTTAATTAAAAACGTATTTTTAAATTAAAATTCTCAAATCAATTAATTAAAAAAATATTTTTTAATAAGTATGAACAATTCTTTCTTAGAAATGTATAATAATTTTAATTTATTTAATGGTAAGTGGAGTTTCCTTGTAAAGGTTCATTGCGTGCTAATTAAGGTTCTAATTGAACATTAAGTCTGTCTCAAAGTATTGTTTATTTTTAAGGAGAAGGTTAGGAGCTTATGTTGCAGTATCTTGAAATGCATTTTGGGACAACATTGAGAGGTTTTTTGGGCCGTGAATGGGCTCAAGACTACCACTACTACACCACTTTTTTAGAATCCGGTCTCCGTTGACGTTAAACTCGCCCATAAGCACACTTTTCAATCCTCTCTCTTTGTTGGCTTTACATTTGCCAACATATATAAAAACCTAGCTCTACTAACACTTGACAGTTGCTGTTTTCTTCAACTCGTGGAGGGCGCGTTTCAATTCGACGAATACCCGTAAGTTGATTGTATAGCAATTTCCCAAGATTGTTTCTTTAATTATTTTTTTTAATTTTTCATCTGTAGTTTGATTGAGTAGTTGGTTGCCTGGGAACCAACCGAGGAGAATCATTATGCTTCGTTATTTACTCTGTGCTTTTGTTTTGCTTCTGGTAACTGCAGAGGTGATCCTCAGCATCTCTATCTCTCAAGTCATTTCATAATTTTGATGTTCTTTTGGAGGGCGCGGGAAATGGGAAACTCTCAGTTTTTAGCTAATGTGAATGTTGTTTTTAGACATTTACTTTTGTTCAGCCTACAATAACGTAGTTTTCACTTCAAAGTTGCAAATTTTGTTTATGTTCCATGTGAGGAATAGAAAGCATTGTTAATAGATGAGAGCAGAAGATTACCTCAGTCAATTTAAGCTATGAATACCAATGAAAATGCCAAAAGGGTGTTCAGATACAGAATTAAAAATGCTAGCTGTTGGGAAGTTTAATACCCCAATGCATGGCCTTATCTTCAGTGTTTTGATTCCGGGGTTACGCATTATTATTGTTATATTTTGTTTATATTATGAGTCTTTGGCCTTCCTTTTTTCTTTTTCTGTTTCCAATACTTGTGATACTTTGTCTTGAACGGCTTTGGCCAGTCTAAGAATGTGAGTAAGGTTAATATTTTTCAAGTTTTAATGTTCTACAAATTTCTTTAAGCAGGTTTTGAAGAAATATGTCTTCTGCATTGACTCCTACTAAGAGACCGCATGATCGGAACCATACAGAGTCAAATGGGAAGGGGAAACGACAAAATAGAGCTGGTATAAATTCCCCTACCCAATCTCGTAGTATAATCTTCCGTCTACTTTGTCCTGCTTCAAGATCTGGCAGTATCATTGGGAAGGGTGGTACTGTTATATCTCAAATTCGTCAAGAAACTGGAGCAAAGATCAGAGTTGAGGAAACCGTCCCTGGGTGTGATGAGAGGGTTGTTGCTATTACGTTTGATAAACAAACAGAAATTGTTGCAGAACAGTGCAAGGATGATAATGATGTTGATGCAAATGTATCTGCACAAAGTGATGATAAAAATGATGGCAAACAGGATGGTGAAGATAAAGAAACAGCTTCTTGTGAAGACTCAAAGCCTCCTAGGGAAATTAATTCTCTGCAGAAGGCTTTGTCACTTGTCTTTGAGCGAATGGTTGACGCATCGACTGATACTGATGGAGTAGATGAGGAAACTAAAAGGCCGTCTACATTTGTTTTGCGATTACTAGTGCTCTCCAATCAAGTTGGCTGCCTTCTGGGAAAGGGTGGTAGTGTAATTAAGCAAATGTCAGCTGAAAGTGGCGCACAAATTCGTATTCTTCCCAGGGATAAACTTCCTCTATGTGCATCACCTTCAGATGAGCTAGTTCAGGTACTTGGATATTGTTTCTCCATCATGGGTTTCAATCAAAATCTTTTGCACTTTAGTTTTGGGGGACATTGACCGAATTGTCGTCAAAACATGTAAAGTGTAGGGTCATAAATATGGGGGTTTGTACATAAGTGAAGTGCATAGTTTTAGTTTACCTGCATACAGCTATTGGTGGTAGCAAATACAATTATAGTGTCCTTGATCTTCCTTTCTGCTGATAATTCTTTGCCAATGACATTTTTCTGATAGATTAAGGCTCTAGCAAGGCTGAATCACAGGGGATAACATTTCATATTATGCTGCAGATTACAGGGAACATAGATGTAATCAAGAAAGCTCTTCAATTAGTTTCTCAGCAGCTTTTGGAGAACCCACCTGCCAATTACATTGGGTCTTCATCTCATTCTTTTGGTCATCCTGTTCCCCACCACGAAGTGTACCCACCACCTCCCCATTCCTACACAGCTCGAGGGACTTCTTATGCCACTGGTCCTCGAGATTTTCATGAAAGTGGTATACCAGGCAGAATCCCTGCTCCTGAGATACTAACCTTTCGTGTACTTTGTCTGGCTGAGAAGGTAGGAGGTATCATTGGGAAAGGAGGAGCAGTAATAAAGTCCTTTCAACAAGAAACGGGCTGTGAGATTAAAGTTATTGAAGGGGTTCCTGACTCTGAGGACCGTGTTATTGTTATTTCTGGTCCTGCGGTATGGTTTGCCTCCCTTATCTTGCTTGCAAGCAATAAACAATTATTTTAGTCATCTTTTACAAATGTGAGTGGGGCTTATGTAACAATTAATTCCTGCAGCACCCTGATGATAGGATATCAGCTTCACAAGATGCTGTTCTTCGTGTTCACTCGAGGATACTTAGAGCTATACCTGATAGCAATGAGAAGTCTGTGACAGCTAGACTTCTTGTTTCATCTAATCAAATAGGCTGTCTCCTTGGAAAGGGTGGTTCTATAATTGCTGAGATGAGGAAATCAACTGGGGCTTATATTCGAATATTAGGGAAGGATCAGATTCCAAAGTGTGCTTTAGAGGGTGAAGAAGTGGTTCAGGTAAAGCTCTTGGTTCTCAATTCTTTAGTTTGACAACTTTGGGATTTTAATCTACCAGTTTGAGTTATGTGCTTAGACTATGTTTTACTTGTCAATAGGATGCTTTTAGTAAGAATGACAACTCGTCAGAATTTTGATTTAGAAAACATATAAGATGCAGTTACCTTCTGGATTGTATAATCTCTTGTTTGTTGGACAGATAAATGGGGAGTATGAAGTAGTTCAAGAGGCACTTCTACAGATAACCACCAGGCTGAGGCATCACTTTTTCCGTGATCTATTTCCTTCTATTGATCATCCTCTAAATCCTGCCTTTGTAGATCAGGGGCCTCCGTTCCCTCCATATTTAGGGAGGAGGGAGCTGTCACCTCCATTTCATTCGTTTCACAATTTTGATGGCATGGGTGTTCCACCAACACGTGCTGGATTCTACTCCCTTAATGATCATCCTCCTTTCATGCATAGTATTCACAGACCTGGCATGCCTCCACCTATATCTGAAAGAAAGCCTTGGGGTCCTCAGGTATGAACTTAGTTTAAGAATGGCATATATTAGGTGAACTGTTTAAGAAGAGATTAGTTCCTAATTGAATCAAATACCACTTTCTTTCTTCATCTTCATGTGCTGACTTGCAGGGTCTTATTGAAAGTGGTTCCCCAATGCCTTTGCCAGAATTTGGTGGGCCCACTCAAAGAAGAATTTCAGGATTTGGGGGGTATGTGATATATCATTTCTTTTCCAACGTTGTCATTTGACTATCATCCACCATTTTAAACTATTCATCTTTAGTGTCATCTTGTATCCCTTTGTTATGATTATAATATTCTGTATGTAGGGTAAACCATCAAGCTATTATTACTAGTACTACTGTTGAAGTTGTTGTTCCTCGCGCTCTTGTTCCTGTAATTTATGGAGAAGATGGTGCATGTTTGAAACAAATTCGGCAGGTAATGTTCTGATTCTAATTATTTTGACAGTCCAAGTGTTTGCTAATAGATTCTAGGCAAAAGAATGAGGCAGGGCAGCAACCTGCTTTCATATGTTCGGTTCATGTTTTTTACCTGAAAAATAAGCACACGACAATATGGTTCAATGACTTTAAACCGTTAATCAGGAGTGCTAAATTCGTATTTGGTGCCTTCTATGTTTAAACCTTCCCTGTTTATATCACCATGTATGCGGCACCAATGTCTTTGCGAAGCGCCTAAGCCGTGGGGTTTACCTCCTGTTGCATTATTACAACACCAGTATCACTTCAGTATGTTTTGTTTACATATCAAAACGATACGGTTATTTTTAGACCTTTGTGGGCGATTTTAACAATTCCTAAATGATATTTCAGTTCTCGGAAGCAAAAATATCAATTACCGAGCCAAAGTCGGGAGCAACAGAAACTGTGATAGTAATATCAGGAACACCTGAGCAGACTCATGCAGCTCAAAGTCTTATTCAAGCATTTGTAATGAGTGAAAAGGAGTCCAACTGAAATTTCATCAAGTATATTTGTACACACCCGGCCTCTTTAAATGTGGAGGAATACTGAAATTTTGAGCATATTTAACAGGCAAAGTATTATTCTATTGGAGTTCCTTGTCTCATGTATTCTAGCCTTGAAGAGCCACTAATCCTTGCCGTGTAATTTAGTTAGGATAGTTTCTAATCTACTTATTTGGATGGCTTCAATTTATGTTGTGTTGAAGTACTTATATTCATGTTAAATTAGCGACTATCATTTCATAATAACTACCAATAAGAATTTTTATGAAATTTATGAAACATGTTAATGAAATCGTTTAATAAGGTAATTACAAGTTAGAGCACACGGTAAGGCCAAAACAACAATTTAGCTTCCAACAGGTATACTGCAATTTTAGCTGGATCTTAACGTTTGAAGCATTGAAATTGAAAAATGAACTCTTAACGTTTGCAAAACATTTAAAATGAATTTTAATGTTTACAAAATGTTTAAAACAGTCCCTGATTGGACGAAATAATTGATGAGTATCATTTTTTTTTGGTGATGTAGATACTTGTAAAAAAAATTATTAAAGTGGGACTCAAACTGATGCATTTAAGATTCCAACACTAAGGTTTATAGTACTTTTCCTTTCCTAAACTCAACTACAATGTTTATGGTACTTTTCCTTTTCCAATACTAACAAATTCCAATACGATTTCTATAGAAATCGACCAACTCAATCTCATCAACTTTGTATATCCTTAAGAACACCGCTCTCTACAACTTTACACAGTTATTGAGTCATCCAAATCATGAACAAGAAAAGAATGTTTAGAGGAAGGTGTGTTTTGGTTTTGGTTCTGGTGTTGGTTCTAGCGTTGTTCATTAGTTCTTGTAGTTTGGGATCATTTGTAAGTGATATTATTGCTTGGGATGACGTGAGATTACCTGAGAATAGAGGAGGAAGATTGAGCATTGGAACTTCTTTTAATGGAAGTAGTGACTGTAGTAGACCATAATAGCAGAGGAGATTCGTTAATAGTTCAAGATGTCATAGATACGGTCCTAGATTTAAAGATAGAAAGAGTCAAAATCTATATCCTCCCACCAATTGTTTACAGGTTCTGTAACTTTTCAATCTCTCTGTATCTCTCACTTTCTTTCTGTGCATGTTTGTGTTTTAACTCAGTATAGTAAAGTAGGAAACTTTCATGGATGTCAAGGAGAAGGGGTATGTGCCAAACACAAGCTTTATGTCTCATTCATTGGCGACGAAGATCGAGTTTCTGAAATTATAATTAATCGACACAACAAAGCTTCTGATACTAATGAATGTGGTAATGAACTTGGAACCATTCTGATCACTTATGTGCAACTAGGATTGCTTTTGATGTTATAAACAAACTATTCAGAATCAGTTTGTTCGTTACAATTCAAATTAGCAATTCTCTTTTTTTTTCTTTTTGTGATTTAGTAATCTGTTAAGTTTGAACATAATACAGTAGGAACACGACCTAGAGCACCTGGAATGCAAGCAGTGGCACTTCGAGTTTCTAGCAATAATGCATTTTTCTACATAGTCAGAAACCTGGGATCTCATAACATACTCTTAGATGAGAAAAGATCACATTATTATTACCAATGTTTCATTCACGAAACTGTAGATATCATATTTGGTAGGTCCTATTAATACAATTTTTTAAAAAATCTACCTTAACAAAAAAATGTCACGTCAGCATTTAACTAATGGAGACCTAACTCCGTCAGTTGTCACAGGTTGTTTTTAAACATTTTCCAAACGTTAAAGTTCATTTTGAATGTTTTGCAAATGTTAGAGTTTATTTTGAACGTTCAAAAACGTTAAGATCCAACGTAGATTTCAGTGTAAATGTTGGAGGCTAAATTGCTCTTTTGGCCCACAAGGTAAATACAAACATAATAATTTTAACATGGATTGAAGTTAGTTGAAGGTTCAAATTTTAGGAAAAAGATTTTTGAAAACAGTCGAAAGAAAATAATAGAAAAATACATAAATAAATAATTGTATAGATAAAAATAAATTAAAATAAAGATAAAACCAGTAAATAAATAAATAAGAAAGAAAGAAAAGAAATAATTCAATAAAACAAATAAAATAAATAAACATGAAATAAATAAATAATTAAAAGAACATGTGTTACAAACAAAATTATTTAAGTTAATTAAAAAGCAAGAATCTAAGGAAAAAGTCCAAAAGGCTTATAAAAAGAGAAAGAATTTTCTATGTAGGGTCTTTATTTGTACTTTAATTCATCAAAGTTTTTTATTGAGAGCCAAGTCATCAATAAGCTCTAGTAGAGTCGTATCATTTCTAATCACTTCCCCTCCATTCTTCTTAGGTTTTCATCTTTGTTTCTTACAGTTATTAAGTACAATCTTCTTACATCTACTTGTTAGAGTATCAGGTTGTCTCATTTTAATATGTCTAAACCACCTAAGCCTTGTCACTCTTTTTTTACTATCAATGTTAGTAACTCACAACTTGTCTCTTAATAGTTCATTCATGATCTTATCTCTTCTTATATGGTTGAATATCCAACAAAACATCTTTATCTTTATCTCTATCACTATTAATTTATGATCATATGCATATTTGATGGGTTAACACTCTATCTCATATAGCATGGTCAGCTTAACTATTAAATGGTAGAATTCACCTTTTAAGTTAAATGATATCTTTTTGTCACATAAAATTCATGAGACTCTCCTCCATTTCAGCAAACGTAATTTGATGTCGCTGCTGCTTTGGACGATGAATCCAAGGTACTTAAAACAATTTTTCTATGATATAATTTCAGTACCAATCTTGACTTTCACATTAAATGCAACCTTAAAATCCAAAAAGGTATACTACGAGTACTCAATATTAGTCTTGTTCACTTTAAAGCTCTTTTATTCTAATTTATCCTTCCAAAGTTCTAAATTGTCATTAACACCATCTTTTGTTTCATCCACTCAAACTATGTTATCAGTACACAATATACACCAAGGCACATCCGCTAGGATATTCTTGATAAGCTCATCCACAATTTTTAGAAATAGGAAGAGGCTAAACAAGGATTTTTGGTGTAGCTCGATATTGATAAAATATGCTTTTGTATCTCCTTCTATTATCTTTAATCTAGTCTTAGCATCTTTATAGATATCCCTAATAACTTGTATATAGGCAACACAAACTCTCTTAACTTTTAAATACCTCTACATGACATCTCTAATTACGTTGTCATAAATCTTCTCTAAACAAATGAAAATCATGTACATGTCCTTATATTTGTCCTCGTAATATTCTATCAATCCTTTAAAGAAATAGTTGGTGTTATGATTCCATACAATTGTAGAAAAAGTAAGCACCTTTCGTAATAACTTTGAATAATTAACATTGAGAATGGAATCATTAAAATTCAAAATTGATTGAAATTCTATTATTTATCTATCACATTAACATAAAATTGTAATTCTTCATTCCTAAATTTTTGTATAATCATTTTACAAAATTTAAGTTATTTAAAACAAAAGGCTATTTATACATAAACAATTTAATTTATTTTCTTAAAAACAATTTAATTTACTAAATACTAGGTAATTTTCAGTTGATTATAAAAATAAAGAATTTTGATCTATGAACAATTTGGTTTACTGAATGCTCCATATAATAATTTCAACAATTAGAATTGCAATTTTCATTTCATCATCAATAAAATTAATAATGATAAAGATATTCAAGGTATAATATAGAATCTCCAATAAATCTTTGTGGAATTAAAACAGACTTTTTGAAAGATTATATGGTATTCAAAAAAGAGTTATTTTTCCATCTATATAGAATATCATAAACATTATTAAAAAATTAGAAATTTATTTCTTAAAAATATTTTCCAAACCTTTTATTTTCATAGAATATATTTTTTAAATATTTTCACACTCAATATAATCACAATGAGCATAAGTGCTAAGATTTATTTTCTCAAAGGAGATTTTACCTTATAAAAGAATTTAGAAGTTATTTTATTTATTTTCAATTATGAAACATATTATTGGGAAATTAGAAAATAAAAAAGATAATATATTTTCTTATAGCAAATGAAGCTTTTTCAAACTGAATAACTTTGCACGGCTTGAATAAAAGTAGAAGTTTATTACAGAGCAATGCATTATTCCTCTTGGGCTTGAAAGGGTTTATATGTCCTGAGAGAGTGAATGAGGCCTTCAACTGATCCAGCTCCTGCGACGAGTGAGACTGCCAAACAGCTCCAACTCAGTATTTTAAGCCTAACCCAGGTGGAAGAGAACTTCGGAATATTAGCCCTTGCAATGTACATTTCTATGGGGAAATGCACCGACAAGGGCCAGAAGGAAATGGCTCCAAGGAGACCCAAGAAGTTGTTGAAGAATGGAAGTAACATTGCTAAAACTGATGTTACCACCACAAATGCAGTTCTCCACACCAATCTGAATAGGTTTAGATAATAGACGCCATAACATGGGATGCTAATGGCATGTTCACTTGTTATCAACTTGTTGTCGGGCCAATGTTTCTGGCATTTTGTCTCCACGAAATTAAAGATTGGCTGAGCGAAAACCTGGTATTGTAATGGAAATGGTGTTAGAATCAGATTGCATGCACAAGCTTATGTCTTTTTTTTTGTCATTCAACTCACCTGATAGGCACCAATGAGGTGGACGGCAATGCATATATTAGCAAAGTCAACAAGCCAGAAAGGTTCGTAGAAACCAAAACCAGTAAGGAAGTTGCCAGGAGCGTCATTTCCAAATGCTGCATAACCAATGCAACCACACAGAAGATAGAAGGTGGTGGTCGTGGCGATCCCAGCAAAGGCTGCCCTCTTCATTGCTCTGTTCTCCGGGGGATTTTGCTTTAATGTGTCCTGCAATTCAAGGACGGAACAGCTGTGTTACATCATTGCTACTTGTGAATTTGAATCTGATAATTCTCGAAATAATTGTGCATGAAACTGAACAGACGAGGGAAACAGGTAAGAGTATGTACAAGGTGGGCTTAGAGAGCACATCACTCCCAGAAGAGCCATCATATTAAATGGCCCAGAACATGGCAGCAGTGGTCCATAGGGAATCTCTCTACAGACCGACCATAAGGACCATATCAGAACACTCTACTGTAGTATTACCACAAGAACAACTTGGTCCTCCACAAAAGTAGACTCTAGAGAAATAAATCAATTTGGTACTAGCAACTTTCAAATTCCCTTTGGCATGGGAACCCACCAAAAGTCATAGAGTCGGTCCAGATGTGTTTATCTAATGCTACTTTTATGAAATTTATCCTTCTGCACGTCTTAAAAGTTCTTCTGTATGTCCATCTCCTGTCAGTGAACTTTTCAAGATTTACACTTAACTGTTAGCATCGTTGGCTTCCCACAGTGCAATCGATCTCGCAGACGGTAGCAGTATTAAGCCCATGCCAACATTTACTCTGGCACGCATTTCGAGCTCCATCTATCGATCGCACTATCAGGTCGCCATTACTTGAAAATAACCCACTTGCATGAATGCTCCAGTTTTATACTATTTTCCTTTCGGATCTTAATTTACACAAGTGTAATGATAATGGAGAATTATGATAGACACGAACACGAGATATCTGAGAAAGCATTTTCAGTACAACCCATAAACGAACAACTAAAGTATAAAACAACAGTGAAGTGTTAGCCAATTAACTGAGTACCTGGATCTCGATGAGCACAGTCGAGAAAGCATACGCGAAGGCTATGTCACCAATAGCTTGGAATGTCCTCCAAACTTTCTGTTCTGCTGACACCTCTACTCCAACTGTCACTCCTGTCAAGGTTGTCCTTGCACGTGGCCCACCTTCACAAATCAAGAGTAACACATACCGTTTTAACCGATTTATTAATTAAGACAGCAGATCAAAGATTTTCTGGTCCAAGTTCATACTGGCTACTTTTGCAATGGAAAGTCCAACGCCAATGGAAGAGTAAGCAAAAGACATGACTGCTGCAAGTATCGAGAGCCACGAGAGCTTATGGAAATTCGGTATTTGACTTAGCAGGATTTGGATGCAACCAAAGATTATCATGTATGGATTGTTCGATATCTGGCACCTTACATGATGGCCGTGCTTGTGGAAACAATCTGATCTCTTCACGGCCCTAACAACCGAACATAGTTTTGTATTTTAGTTAGAGCTATACATAGATGAATAAATAAGTACACCAATCAGATCCTCATAAACCCAATAACGCTGTGACAAATCTTTATTATCTTCGGTTTGTGGTACTCTTGAATTGTGAAATGAATACAACTAGAACATCCTGTTCTTAATTATCTTATCATACGGAAAAAAATATAAATATATTTTCAACTAATAATCCTGATTTCGAGTTTGGTGATAGAGTTGATGAATGTGTTGGAACTTACACCATACTAATGGAAGCAGTAATAGTGTAACCAATGGTGATCCCCACCAGATTTGCGTACTGAGCCAGTCCACACAGTTGAACTTTCCTGCCTCCTGATACAAATTGTCGAGAGAAAGAGAAGAATCATCAAGTGAAAAACTAAGTTTTTACAGCGGAGGATTGCTGTATAACACAGTACGAGGTATTGACATAATCGAACACGACACACAAACCTAAGTTGGCTCTAACGGCATCCATATACGTGTAGTTTCTCTTTCCGGTGACTGGATCAGGAGATCTGTAACAGTCGGCGAGAAGAGTCGAAGTGAAAAAAGTAATAAACGAGAAGGATATCATAATAATAGGTCCAGCCAACCAGCCCAACTGAGCTATGGCCCATGCCAGAGAGAGCACTCCAGAGCCGATCACGGCGGTGATAATATGGGAACTTGCAGTCACCCATGTCCCTTTACAAATACCATAGAAAAGAAAATCAAAGAAGAATCTGTTAAAACAAGATAAAACTGAAAAGAAGACCGCGATATACATGCAAGAGCAAAAATATACTCACTCAGAAAATAGATAAGGTATGAGAAAAAAGAACATACCAGTTCTTTTGGCTCGACCATCATCATCTAGGTTCTTGCGAATTCCACCATTATCATAACCTTCAGATTGATGTTCTACGTAGAAGCTATTGTTTGCCATTTCTTTAGACTGTCCCTCCATTCTCTTTCACTCTGTGTGTTGTTTATGTAGCACAGGAGAAATATATGGTTGCAATAAAGTGAGCGTATCGAAATGTTATAGAAAGGGACAGATACGAAAATAAATTAAGGGGGTGTTTTGGTTAAGTCACAATAATTGCGGAGGCGAAGTAAAGTCAATAGGCAGTGTCAAGGCAGTAGAAGCTAGATGCCTCTGCTATATAGGAAAAGACAAAGCTGCTTTAACGAACAAAATACTACAAGAAATCAACGAACATACACGACCATTTAATGGTTTTAGGAATTCCAGGAGCATATAGGAGCCTGTGGAATTATTAATAACAAGAGAGAACTTATACACCATCCATAATGGTGTGGTGTGGTGGTGATGGGTGGCGCGGTGGTCTTCTTATAACACCACGCGACGGTCCCCACTCCTTGATGTGTACTTAGGTTTGGACGATCAAGAAGGAAACTTTTGTATACTAACCATCAGTTTTTCTCCATATATTATGACAATTTTGACAAGAAATCTGTTGACTGTGCCACGACAGGGCTCGGTCTGTGGTCTCTACTGTGGTTCAATCCTGTTGTTGAGGTCGGTTCTTCTTTTCTTTTTGTCATTTCGGAAATGGATGGGTACTTTTTTTATGTGTTCCTTCCAGACTTCGAGAACAACACGTAATTTTGGCTTTTGGGGCTTTGACGATTCCAGTTGAATTCTCTCAATGCCACGATTGAAAGTGTTAAAGCAAAGTGAAATTGATCAGGCTGTTCAGCTAACGATTTTGTCCGTTCTCTATCGCCTTCAATTATGTATGATGGTTTTAGAGGGTTCACAAATCACAACAAAACATTAACATTATCGTCAGCACGTTTTAATGAGTTGACAAATTAGGTTGTTATCTCTTCAAGTTCTTGTGTCACGTCATGCTCAGAAACTGTTGTAATGGTTGTCATGGGTAAACAACAATTCCTAGGGAAATGAGTGAGTAATTTGATATCATATTTGATAGACTAGTACTTGTCTGAGGTTGTGGGTTAATGTTTTACATCCAAGAGATTACTAAATCATTTACATTAATTGTTTGTTTGTTTCTGTTCAGATTTCACTAAGTTAGAGAAGAGGCATTGGCAACTAAAACGTTTGTGGCTATTACATATTTGACCTACATTTGTACAGTCTTACATAATACTTATCTCCAATGGAACTTTTTGTCAGTAAAGTATACATTATTCTATCATAAAGCATCAATCTTTTGGACTAGTATGATGTTGTCGGTCAAAAACTATAATCAAGCTGAAGTTAAGGAAGACGGTCACATTAACCATAAAATTTTAATGAATAGACACCACTCATCTTAGACTTAGACTGATTAAATACATAATCAGCAAAAGTGTTCACACCATGTACAAAAGCGAAAAAGTAAAAGAAAAGAAAAGCCGTATAATGCATTGATGGAAAGGAAATCTCATGGCTGATTCTTGCTTGGAGGAGAATATTCAACACTAGGATAAAAGTATCCTAATCTTTTAAGTTACTAGTATTTTTATTTTAGTCCTTCAATTACCAATATTTTTAATTTAGTTTTACGTTAGATTTTTTAAATATTAAAATAGAAATTTACTTGACAAAATCTAAAATTGAGATATAAGTGAAAATAACGTGTATATCACGTGAAAATTTAAACAATAAATTAAAGAGGACTTCGTCTTCAATAAATCTGTGTCCGAATCAAGAGGACTTCGTCGCTTCATTCATGCAGTGTCTGCAGACGGCTGCTTCTCTGTTTTCAGACAATTTTCGTCCAACAAGCCAAGCAGTCCATTACTTTGGTCAATAAACTTCAAGTCAGTAAGTGAGAGGTACACGATACATGTTAAAAGAAAGCACAACATTACGGGGGAAAGTTGATAGTAATAGTTGGTTACCAGTTATAGTCAAAGAAGTGATCATTGTCTGAATGTATGTCCCTGACTTTATCATTCTTATATCAAATTATAATTGAACTATACATATTCGAAGCTATCGCAAAATAATTGTGGCTTAATGTTCCCATCCGTATAGCTAGAAGACAAGATTTCGGATTTATATACACATTGTATCTAGAACTAAAAGCATTACAAAAGAAAAAAAAATGGTATCAGTTATGGAGAACAGGTAATAGTATACTATAGTTCCGTAGACAAGATGTTGATTAATTGATTTAACTCCCCTCTCGGAATAGAGATGTTTCTGTAGATGGATAGCAACTTGGTGCCTAACGTTCACGGATTTCCAAAAATTGCCAGAAAATGACGG
>JANQAP020000162.1:206389-219499 GCA_026874005.2 Erythroxylum coriaceum
TGTCAAGACAATTCGAAACACTTATACACTATTCCAAATTACTATTTTACCCTTCCCATTGATGATGGGATGTTACATATTGGTAGTAGATTGATTGATTAAATATGGCCTTTTTTTCCTATTCATCATCCTTACAGAGCTACAAAAGTGGCTAAACTCTTCATGGATAATGTATGCAAATTACACGGACTACCTAGTGTCATTATTAGTGACAAGGAAGCTATGTTTACTAGTGCATTTTGGAAGGTACAAAGAGTACAAGTACATTTTCCACAACTTATTATCATAGATTAATAGGTAAATCAAAATTTTGAATCTCATTTTAGAGACATATTTACAATTATCCAAGCTAACAAAGTAGTTAGGTACCATTAGTAGAAAGGTGGTACAATACCACCTTCATTATATGTCCGCTACACCCTTTGAAGCTCTATATGGTTATGCATCACCATTACACATTCTTTATTTAGTGGGTGATTCACATATGTTATTGGTGGATCAAATTTTGAAAGATTACGAGGCCATAATTTGTTAGTTATTAATGTAGAAATTATAATCTAGTATTACATCTTTTGCTATAAATTGTAGTCTAATAGGATTTGTTTTAATTCAAAAGACGTGATTGTTTTTTGAGTTGTGGAAGCAGATTTTTAGGAGATTAACTTGTGTTAGTAGGTAGCTATAGTGGGTTGTTACTGGATCGGAGTGGCACCTTGTTTTCTCATAGTTTGTTACATTCTCTTATGTATAAAAGGTTAGTTCGTGAATGAATATAGAAAACTTTTTTAGCTCAATTTCTTGCCTACCACTTGTTTGTTAAAAGTTCCCTTATAGCTTTTATTCTTATAATTAGCCCATTATCTTACATCTGGTATCAAAGCTGAGTTACAATTCCAAATGGCTAACAATCATACTGGAGTAAACCTCTCACAACCTTCATTCCAATTTTTTAGGGTATTAACTACAATGTATGGGGTAGCAAAATGAAGAAATTATTTTTATCCTAAGAACTATGGGATTTGGTGGAGAATGGCTACAATAAAGATGGACAATTATTGATAATGTTAGAGAACTTTGAAAGAAAGATTCCAAAGCCTTATTTGTCATGCAATAGGTAGTGGATGATGTAATTTTCTCTTATATTGCTATTGCCACGAAGTCAAAAAAAGTTTGGGATGCATTGCAGAATGTCTACCAGGGGAGTGCAAAAGTGGTAAATGTTAAACTTCAAACTCTTATTTGAAAGTTTATTTCTAAAAGATGGAGATAGCATATCTAAATATATTTCCATCAAAATTGATTTTGTTAATCAAATCAGAAAATATAATGGGATTTTGAGTAAGCAGAAGGTGGTTGAGAAAAATCTTAAGAGTTTACCAAAGAAGTGTGATCTTGTTGTGGCTGCAATTGAAGAGTGAAAAGATCTGTAACTACTAATTGTTGATGAATTAAAGGGGTGTCTTTGTTCTCATAAAGATAGAATGAAGAGATATGATAATGATTATGTTGAGAATTTTTTTTTACAGTAAGATGCATATTTCATAAAATGGAAAAGAAGCCAGTGAATCAAGTAATAAAAATAACTTCAACAAATCATGTGGTGGACATTCCTCATAAGGAAGAAGCGGAGGCAAAAGCGGTGGTCGATCCAATGGGATTAACCAGTATTTTAGAAGTACTAACAAAGGTGAAAATGGTAGACAAAAGCAATGCTACTATTATAAGAGATATGAGAATATAGAAAGGTTTTTCACACTTAAAGAAAAAGAAGCCAACCTAACCTAAAAGAAAGAGGAAGAGGAAAGTGAGAGTCTCTTTCTTGCATGTTTTTCGTCTAGGTACATCGATAGTGGTTGTGGTAATCACATGACAAGTGATTTGCAACTCTTTACAAATTTGGATGAATTTATGACTAGTCGAATTATAATGGGTAATGGAACAATACGTATAGCATAAGGAAAAGGTACTGTGATGCTGAACTCTTTTGGCTTGAACTGTATTTAGAATGTATTGTATGCTCCTGATTTGGATTCAAATTAAGTGTGGGGCAATTTATGATGGATGTTTATTCACTTGTTTTTAAAGATTCTACTTGCGATGTGTTTAAAGATAAATCAAAGAGAATCTTGCTTGGTGTCCATGGTAAAAAAAAAAAAGATTTTTCTTAACATTATCAATTTTGATGAAAAACATGTATTAAAGGTGACATTGACTGATGAGAATTGGCTTTGGCATCATAGATATAGTCATTTGGGTGAATTAGTTCTCATGCCAGAAAAGAACTATGTCAGTCAGTTACTAGTGATTAAAGATGTAAATCAGATATGAGAAAGCTGTGTAATTAGGAATCAACATCACGACTTTTTTCCAAAAAGGCAAGCAAGAAGATCTTCAAATCCAACAAAGTTGATTCATGCAAACATTTGTGGACCTATAAGGACACTTTCCCTCAACAAAACATGTATTTTTTAGTATTTTTTTGATGATTTTAGTTGAATAACATAGGTTTATTTTCTCAACGAAAAAACATAAGCTTTTTATATCTTCAAGAAGTCCAAAACATACATTGAGAAATGAAGGCCATGTTTGGTAAACAACATATCAGCTACTTTTTAATTGATCGAAACATTTTAGCTGTTTGATCATGTCAAACAGCTGATGGATATTTTTGGTAATCAGCTGATTAGGTTGGTTGATTGAACCCAATCAGCTGATTTTGAAAAAGCTCATATGTAGTAGCATTTTGAGTCTGGAACTCAAAATTTAATGTTCAAAAACCAATTGTACCCTTTAAATTAAAGCCATTGTCCTCATGTTTTGCCACAGAGAACAGTAGCCTCTTTAGAAAGACAGGAAGAAAAACAAAGTACTGTCTGGGAGTAAATTTCATTACCAATTTTCTTGTTCTGTTCACGTCAAATCAAGGAGACAAAAAGCCTTGAATCTGTATGCAACTTTTGTAAATCCTCGTAATGGGAAAAGAACTGTTACAAGGAAAATGTTTTACTGTCCTCATAATTATTCATTGTTAGACTCCCATAAGTTGCATACAAATTTCATGTAATTATTGATAGCAGCTTTCTTTTTTTCTTTTTGCAATAATTATTGATCTTACGTTATGTTAAGTATCTATCATTAATTTAAGATTAAGAAAGCAAAAAAAAGAAACATTTATTATTATTATTATTATTATTATTATTATTATTATTACTATTATTACTATTATTATTGTTGTTGTTGTTGTTGTTGTTGTTGTTGTTGTTGTTGTTGCTGTTGTTATTGTTATTATTATTATTATTATTATTATTATTATTATTATTATTATTATTATTATTATTATTATTATATGTTATATATTTTAATAGATTTATAAACTTAATTTTTTTAAAAATTAAATATCTAAAATTTAAATTCTTATGAGAATATTAAAAAAATATTAAGATATAATACTCATGTCCTTATAAATCTTTTTTTAAGCCATACCCTCATAAGTTATTTTATATATAAACAGTTAATTTTACCAAACATTTTTAATAAACAACTGATGTTATCCGCTGGTCAAATCAGCTGATAGAATCCACTGTTAGTTAACCGTTGATAGAATCAGCTAACAGCTAATGCAATCAGTAGATTGTCAAACAAGGCCAAAGTGAGCAGCCAATAAAGACCTTGAGAATAGATTGTAGGGGAGCGTTTTTCTCTCAGGAAGTTCATAATTTGTGTGAAGAATGTGGGATCCAAAGACAACTAACAACCAACTACATTCCACAACAAAATGGAGTTACAGAAAGGAAGAATTGCGGCCCTACAGAAATGAGAAAAAGTATGTTGAAAGCCAAAAATCTTCTAAACAGTATTTGGGTAAAAGCAATTATACAGTAGCTTACATTCTTAATCGATTTCCTACAACAGCTTTAAATCAACAAACACCATTTGAAGCATGGTATGGTTAGAAGCTTAAAGTAACCCATTTAAGAGTTTTTGGTTGCATTGCATTTGTGCACGTTCCATCTTAAAAAAGAGAAAAATTAGATGATAATAACATCAATCATATTTTCATGGGTTATAGTAATGAAACAAAAGGATCTTGTTTTTATAATCCTCGTACCAAAAAATTGCTAATAAGTCGTAATGTTGTTTTTTATGAGAAAAATAGTTGGGATTGGAAGAATATGCAATCAATTTCAGGAATACTACTTAAAGATAGTGAATCCCTTGATGCTCTCACAAGAGAAGAAGATCAAAATGGAGATTCTAATCTTTCTATACTAAGCAGACCCGAATCATCTACATCATCAGAAAGCCAATCTAATGTCTCAAACTTGTCCTCACTAGGCCCTTCCTCATTAGATTCAGCACTAAGAAAATGAAGATCCTTGCAAGAAATTTATGAAAGTACAGAACAATGTCAGCTTGCTCAAATTGAAGTTTCTACTTTGAAGAAGCAATAAAGTCTAAGGAATGACATGCAACAATCGATGAAGAAATGAGAGCCTTAGAAAGAAACAAGATGTGGCAGCTACTTAATCTTCCAAATGGGAAGGAAGTTGTTGGGATAAAGTGGATCTATAAGATTAAGTTCCATACTGATGGAACTATCCAAAAATAAAAAAACAAGACTAGTTTCACTTAGGTACATGTGGTGAGAAGGCATATCCTTTGAAGAAACTTTTTCTCCAATGACAAGGTTTGATACAATATGCACTGTTCAAACTATTTCCGCTAATTTTAATTGGAAGTTTTGTTAGTTTGATGCAAAGTCAACATTCCTACATGGAACTTTAGAGGAAGAAGTGTATGTTTAATAATTAGAAGGATATGAGATTGTAAGTCATAAAGATAAAGTCTATCGTCTGGAAAAAGCATTATATGGACTGAAACAAGCACCTCAGGCCTAGTATGGAAGAATATATGGACACTTATGTACAAATGGTTTTTAGAAAAGTCCAAGTGAGTCAACTTTGTAATTGAAAACTAGAGGTACAATTGAAAATCTTATCGTTTGCCTCTATGTTAATGATTTTATTTGTACCAGTAACAATAACACTAACGTGTTATTGGATGAGTTTAAAAAGATGATGTTAGATGAGTGATTGATTTAGGCTTGAAGAATTACTTCTTGGGGCTAGAAGTCAAGCAATATGATGCAAGAATTTTTATTTCTCAAGAAAATTATGTTCATTATCTTCTCAAAAGATTCAATTTGAAGGATTGTAATGTCATGAGTATTCCTATGTATACCAATCAAAATTTTTTCTTCGATTGTGTGAGTGAAAAAATTGAAGCTTAATTATACAAAAGCTTGATAAGATGTTTACTATATCTTATTAACAACAGACCATATATTACACAAGCAACAGGTCTGTTATCCAGGTTTATGCAAAGTCCTAGCAAGAATCACTTGGGTGCTACAAAATGAATCTTGAGATATTTGAAAGGAACAAACTCTTAGGGGAATATGGTATAAATGCACAAACAATTTTAGGTTGTATGGTTTCTCAAACAGTGATTTACGGGGCTGCATTAAAGATCGAAAGAGTATTACAGGTTATCTGTTCACTATGGGTACAAATGCTATTTCATGGAGTTAAAAGAAATAACCATCTATCGACTATCATCGTTAAAGGCTGAATATATGGATGTTACAACAATAGCTTGTCAAGCTGTTTGGTTGCGAAGGATCTTGGTAGACATAAAGCAAGCTTAAGCAGAGGCAACTAGTATCTATTGTGATAATCAATCAACTATTGCAATGATGGAAAATCTAGTTTATCACAGCACAAGAAGACATATAGGGACCTGTCATTGCTTCATAAGAGAGCTGGTTGCAAAAGGAGAAATGAAGATGGAGTATTGTAATACCAATAATCAAGTTGTAGATTTATTTACCAAACCATTACCATTAAAGAAATTCATGTATTGGAGAGATTTGTTAGGTGTTGGTGATTTCTACATTAAGGGAGGTTGTTAGATATTAATATAGAAATTCTAATCTAGTGTTACATCTTCTGCTATAAGTTGTAGTCAAATAGGGTTTGTTTTAAGTCAAAAGACATGATCATTGTTTGAGTTGTGGTAGTAGATTTTTAGGAGATTAACTTGTTTTGGTGGGTAACTAGTTAGTGGGTTGTTACTGGGTCATAGTGGGACATTGTTGTCTCTTAGTTTGTGATGTTCTCTTGTGTATAAAAGGATAGTTTGTGGACGAATACGGAGAAGTTTTCCAGCTCAATTTCTTGCCTACCACTTGTTTGTTAAAAGTTCTGTTATAGCTTTTATTCTTAAAATTAGCCTGTTCTCTTACAGGATTAAGGTGTTACAGTTTCACCTCAACGTGTATAATGGAGAATTGTAGTTATCAACAGTTAAAACAGCCGTTGATAAAGCTGTTAGGACTTAGGACAGCTGGAGATAGGGAATAACAATTTTCTGATTTTCCCTGAACTTCTTGTTCTCTCTAAATCTGTTTTCTTGCTGCAAGTGAAATAATTGCCATCCCTTACATCTCTAATTCAGCTAAAAGAATACAATCTCAAGCCCTTGTAATCCACCTTAATGAAAATTTCAAAAGATTGTAGAATGGTTAAAGGCAGATTAGATTTACAATAAAGAAAATAATTTTGATGAATTAGCCAAGATTTTCTTATATTTACTGAGATTCTTCTATTTAATCTAGTGAAATTAGATTGGAAATTTGTCTGGATAAGAGTTGCAGGCCGAATGTGAATCTAAAACAGCCAAAAAGAATGTGAATCTACTGCAAGCTTGCAGGTACAAACAAGAGATAACGTGAAAGGACGGCAAGCCGTTGTCCAGTTCGTATCGTATGGGGTCCACGTGCAATTTGGTTTTCACCTTTTCATTTATCACAAGGCTGAAACAGGACCCATCTGCAACGTGTCCTAGTTGGTTCCAAAAAGTCATTGCTGCAATTCCGGCACAAAAGAAGAAGATCCCCAGTGTAATACATGCAATATGTCTTCAGTTCCTGCCCTCTTCCTTATTGGACTTGCATGTCCTACACAACCTTTCTTTTTTTCATTAAAAACAAGAAATATCATGGTAAAAATCCTTACCAAGAAGACAAACAACATCAACCGCTGGGCTAAAACTCACCTGCTTGCCTATTTAATTAGAATATACAACAAATTGCATCTTCAAGATCCCATAGCAAAATTCTCGATATCACATTCAATTACATTTGTCTTAAGCAAATGATGAAAGTGCTGGAAAAGGCATAATCTTTTGTCAGAAGCAACAGCGAAGCGTGAAGGATCAAATACAAAGAACAATTTCTGAGTGAAATATGAATGTAGATCAAATGAATTCCAGAACAAATAACCCTGAGCAAAAGTTTGTGCCGATCAGTTGCCGGATGGAAATTTGGGTTGCATGTAACAGACAAGACGTACACACAAAAACAATTAAGCGATGACCCTGTTTTGTTATTTACCTGATGGGAGTATTAGTAGTCAGTATGGAGGCACAAACAGAACGCGAAGCTTTGCTAGTTAACCACTCATTTCCATAGATTTAACAATCAGAAGCCGGACATTATGCTTCCTAATAAATCATAGGGCGGCCTCACCTCCATTAATAACAAGTAATCCATAAGTACCTTGCTACCTAGCAGTTCTAGCAAGTGGCAAGTAGAAGCAAGTCAGCAACGGTTATTAGATTAACAATTTAGAGACACCACATATCTAAGAGCTAGGTGCTACTTAAGAGTTGACAGCTTTAAAAAGCACACGGCAAAACCATTTAGCAATTTCATGGTCAATGTGGAAGAACTATTTGTATCTCATCCATACTTCTTATTTTGCAATTGAGAAACTAGCCGACTATAGTTGTATGTTAGTCATTTCCAGTAGGGCAAGGTGAAAAATAGTTCTGTATCCAAGTGTCTTTCATATTATATATTAGCAATGCACATTATTCTTACTGTGTAAATGCAATCTCAAGAGGTTTTAGAAATTGAGTATCAACAAGCTTGTCCTGTATTACATTGTGTGGCAATTCACTGAATGTAGAATCAGCACAACCAAATATGCGTGGTTAGACAATATACAGGCAAATTTCAAACCGACTTGGAGTCCTTTATCTGAAACATTTTCCTAATATAGAACCTAAGTAAAGTAAGCTGTGTAAGTCCTTATATGTTACCCCTTACCACAAACCGAATGAAGCTAAATGTGAAAGAGATCCAAAACTGTCAAGCCATCTTTCACCACTAGCTATAATCCAAGCTGTACAGAATACAGCCATAAAATAACAATCAAAGGTGCATAGTATTATGCAGTGAAGAAAGAAAACTCTCTGGCATTCTTTCAACTAATATAAAAAACAGAAAAATAGCACAAGTTGTATATAGAATGAAAATGTACTAAGATCCTAATTATCCAGACATGCAGAGTGCTCACCGCCTGGACAACAAGACTCGCATGGTCCTAAATGGAAAAGTTTGCAGCAAAAACGTACGAGACACAAATTGAAGTGTTGATTGTACAGTATGTAAGTAATCCCAACGCAACCCAGTAAGGAATAGCTCATTGATCCTGATTACTTTACAATTTCAGAAAAGAACATGTTTGAAATTGGAGCATGTTAAAAAAAGGCTTTTCCTACAGGGGCATGCCAGAATATGATAATAAACAAAGCAAAGTGTATTTGGAGCAAATGCTCTTGGACCATTCCACTATTTCAGTTTAGAAGGCTTTGATGTAATTGTCATTCATGCCCAAACTTAGGTTAAGACAAGAAAACATGATGCTCAGATTCAAAACTAATATGGGAATGCAATTACAAAAATCACCATTTACCAAATTGTTAAACATAGTACCCAGAAATTAAAGCCATTCCTATCAATCTTCCACCGACAACATAACCACAAAAAATCATCCATCTCCTAAGCAAGATAACCACAAAAAATCTCCTAAGCCAGACCTCAACCGAATATCAAAAGGCCATTCATTTGGAAACAGTTTGGACCACACACAAAGAAAACCGTACAATACCCATGGCCCAAGCTCCCACTAACAATTAGATCAGCTAAAACGCCGCAGGAGTTAAAAACTTCTTCCTTCAACCGCAAACCCGGAACAGAAAACAAACAAAAGAAGTACTCAACCAATACATGATTCTATGGAAGCTGAATATTCAACAACAATGAGCAACCAACCCAGCAGTAAGTACAAACAACGCCAATAATGAAAACCAAGGTTCACATTGCTAGTATTTTGAGACGTGGAATAGGAATATCATTATATGAAGCATGGAAGATTCAGAGGAACGTACACTAATCGCCGGTTTATGACCCGGAAAGCTAACTAGAAAAATGAAAAATGGGTACAGCGTTTTTGGCATACATACGTGTAGAAAAATCCCATTAAAAAAATGCTTCATTAAACGTTTCTCCCCTCTGCATTTCGATGAGCCGTAGAAAAAAAAAAAAGAGAGAGTACCCATGACATGATCGACGACAACGAGTCGTGTGCTCCTCCTCATCTTCCATCAAAACGCAAAAAAATAAAACCTTTCTCTAATAACAGAAACCAAAAAAGGGTGTTGTTGGTCACTTCTTCTTCTTCTTCTTCTTCTTCTACCATTTTGTTTTTTTGTTTGTTTTGGTTTTGCTTTGAGAGAGAGTGAGATGAACTGTGTATAAATGTTTTGCCTGGCTTCATCCTGTCTGCCTTTTGCTCACACCTACATTTGTTGTTGTACTGCTATCGATGAATGCACCAAAAGGACATTCGATTTGGGGAGGAACAGGGAAAGGGTACCTCATGGTGTCCAAGGACAGCTTGGTCATTCCACAAGAAGAACATGTCAACCCCCATTACAGAAGAACAGTGCAACCCAGTTGAGGCCAGCAACCACATGCCTTAACCTAGAGAAAAACAGCTGTCTGGTTCTTGGGGGTCTTAGAGAGAGTAGGAGCAGTAGAACTAGAAGTGAGTAATAAAGGAAAAGCAGAGGAGAGCAAGTGGGGGAGAAGCGAAAGTTTGTCTTTAGAAAGGTCTAAAAAGGGTAATTCGATTGGTCTAGGAGAGGCAGTCCCTGCAGGCATTGGGCTTTTAGGAGAATTCGGTGAAAGGCCATTTTCAACTCTCTCTGTGTTCCTCTTCTCTGCTTTTAACAAACAGAAACATTCACCACCCTCTTGTCCCTCTATCCTCTCTCTTTTCACCCATTGTACTGTAGTATATACATAAACAAAAATTATTACTGTTTATTAATGCTTTAGATAAGATTAACGAGGCATACCAGCCTTGATGCTTGCATTTATTACAGCTTAATTAATGTGTTCTGACTCTTCTGGAGGCTTTTGATTAACTTTTTGGCCTTACTTACTCCGCTCAGTTCGCATTTACATTTAAGTAGTACCATTACTAGATTTAGTTATTCCTGTAAATGTGTGGGCGCTTCATGTTCTTAAATTACAATTGTCAATGTTTGAAATGGAAATGACATTTCAACTGTCTCGCTCAAATGAGTTTGTTCTTTGTTCTTGTTTAAGAAAAGGCAGTTAGTCAATTAATGATATGTTAGAATTTTTTTTTTTTGCATTTTTTCTTATATCGAAAGAGAGAACAAAAGATTCATAATACTTGCTAGATGGTAATGTCCACTCCTCGAAATGAAAACAACCTCCTAACTCAGTATCTATTTCTTTTCCTTTTTCCTTTTACTTGTCCCTTCAGGAGGGGGTGCATTTGGTGAGTTAGAAGGGTAGATGAGGCAATTAAACGCAAGAAAATACTAGTTAATGATGGGAAGTGAGAGTGCCGCCCGCAATCTGTCCCCCTTTCTGCTTGCAGATGACAGCGACTTTTTTTTGGTAGTTAATAAAAAAGGAAAGAAAAGGACATAGAAAGAGCCTGCCGTGCTCCTATGCCTTAAACAAACGTCCCTGATTGGAGATGGAGTTACATTAATTTACAAGACCAGCAACCCTGCCTAAGCCTACCTTTATCAATTCAACCCTAAAAGAGACGATATAGGGACATATAACCCGACAAGACAAACAAAACCGGTTTCTGCCACTCTTCCAAATTTAGTGACAGTGAGTGAAAGTAGTTGCTCTCATCATACCATGCCATGCCATAACATACCAATGTTTGCTTTTGAGTGTCACACACCAAAACAAAAACTACTGTAAGTCAACTTCAAACTTACAACTTCAAATCTTCTGTACCTTTTGTATTCGTATGTTTCAAGTAACATTTAACCGTCCAATAATTTAGAGAGAGAAAATTTAAATAGATAGGATCTTGTTGGAATAGAGGACAAAAAAAAAAAATGGTTCAGAAGATTTGAGTTCATCTCATCCACACTTATAAGTTGATCTTCTCTTTTTTGTACTTGATTTCTAATATTTATTTCTTTATAATTTCAGTTGTACTTTTTAATTGTTGAACTTGGTTGTATTTGTCCGCTCACTATCATTGCTTTCTTTTCCAATATTTGCATATGATATGATAAATTTATGAGACTTTTTTGTCACAAAAGAGTAACCTTATTAGTTATTTCAAGGCTCACCCTCATTTGCATATGATATGATATGAATAAAAATTCACAAGACAAACAACTTTATTAATGTGTCCTTCATTTCCTTGGTAGCCTCATGAACATTTTGCCTTCATTGATATTATTAGTCTTAGCACATGAACAACACAGAAGCCCATACCTTCTCTTACGTATTTTGATGTGCAATGCAATTTTCCTCACTTGCTGCTTAACATACAAAAACATGTTTTTCCATTATAGACCAGGTGTTACAAACAGCAAACTAAACACCCACAAACTTTTGTGCTTCCATCATTCCAACCATCCATTTTTCCATTGGCTTGGTGGCCTATGATGTTTAGAAACTAAGACCCAGTGTTACATTTTTCGTTACTACTAATCTACCATGTACGGTAAATATTTCCCCTCTTGTGATCAGGACTATATCTTTTTATCATAATGTTTCTGAGATGGAGAGTAAGAACCTAGAAGGAATAAGAGGAAGACATATGAAAAAAGAAAGAATATCTAATTATAGGCACTTCTAAACCTCAACTCGTCTTCTCATCTCAATCAATAATAACAAAAGCCAAAAGAAAGATGTAGCCTCCTAAGTAAGTCTTATAAGGGTTATTGTCACCAACAAAAGTCCAAAATAACCAAAAGTCTTACAAGGATCCTCATGCTTTCTGTTCCTATGTCTCTCCCTGCATGTAGTCCTTTTTTAGGAATATAGTGATGTTTAATTATCTGTTTCTATTAAACAGGAAAATCACTGATTTTATTGCTTCATTTTCTCTTATGACTACTATTATTGGCAGCCGAATACTTATCCTCATTTCTTTGAATCGCTTCCGTTGAAGAAACTGAAGAATCTCTATCTTCTGTTTTTTCTTTTCTGGGAATTGAATATTACTGCTTCCAGTCAACAACATGGGTGATTGCATGAATTTTGAATGGAACCTGGACCTAGATATAAAGAGCCTAAAAATGGAAAATTCATAAGGAAATTAGAAGAGTCAGGACTACTCTAACGAAAAGTGATCCAACTTGTGAGTAGAGATTCTTACGAACATGCAAGTTTGGTGTCAATGACATCCGTATAACGACTAACTATATCAGTAAAGCAATCAAAACTCACTTAAGAAAGAAAGAAAGAAGCAAAAGAAGTAAGAGAACCAGATAAAGAAAGGTCTGCTTTTACTTGAGGATAGCTTCACTGGAATGGGTCCTTTCTGTATGAATCATGCCACTGATTTATCATAAGAATCAGTGTCCACTACATTTCTATGCAAGAGAAAGAGCAAATGGGATTGGAAAATCTGAACTTTCACGGCCAAAAAGGTATCTCTTTTAGGATCACTTTATCTAAGTAAATAGCAATGATAAACAGAAAGAGAAAACAAATGGCTTAAAAGCTGGGGAATGATTATATTTGATTACGTTCCTCGTTAACTCTTACGCAAAAAGTGTTTGGTGTTGGGCATCAAAATACAGAAGAGGCAAACAAAAAACAGAGGTAAACAAACTTCTTTATTTAGAGGTCTCATCCTATCTATGAAATATGCCCATATAAATATAGGCTTACAAAACCAATTTTTG
>JANQAP020000162.1:308783-327508 GCA_026874005.2 Erythroxylum coriaceum
AGTTAAAACAGAATAATTGAGACAACAAATCTGAACCCGTATTTAATTACTGGCATTAGATGGTGTCGAATGCTCTTTTAAGTCCAACCGTTTCACAAACAAAGTGAGCTGTGTTATAGCCAACACGCAAAATTTAGAAAAGGTTGAATAATATTTTACTACCTCTATTATACTAACGCTAAATTATAACGTGTTTAATGTCAACCTTGGTTTTGAAATCAGAAGGAAGACACGTAACGGCAGCCAATTGGCCCTCGATGCTTACGCGGTTTTTGTCTGCATTTGATGGCGTTTACAATTTACACTTAATTTTAATATTATTAATACATGTTGTTATAAGAATTGTTTCATAATCAGATAGTGGAAACCTACACTTTGAGATATGTACTCCATACATCCGAACTTTATATATTTTGCATTTCAATTCTACAACTTATTTTTATTTATTAAATCCTAAAACTACACAAAACATATCAAGTAAACTCTAAACGTTAGATTCTGTCAAGTATATTAATATTTGAATGAATTTTATCTCATCCAATATGTATTTTTCCCCGTACAGTATTTAAATAAAATAATTAGAAAATAATAGCATATCTTATGATATATTATCTAATTAAAATTTACGTTCTTTTCTAAAATATTATTGTAGACAACCCTTCTATTAGTTAAGGGTAAGATTGTATATTACTGACCTCCTCTGATCCTATGTCTCAATGAAATTTCTACTAGGAGTTGTTGTTGTTGTATTTAAAATATTGATGTAATAGATCAGGATATATTTTTTATTTTTTTAATTTTTACAAGTAAGGTTACAATGTTTCATTATTAAATATCTTTGCATACTTATTTATATAAAAATTTATTTTTCTGAAATTCATAAAAATTGAATATAATTTTATAATAAAATAATATGATTTGATATTCTCCAAATACACAATATTATTAATCACAAACAAAATTTATTAATTTTTGTTTCATTGTTAATGAATATATAAAATTTGGAAGAAGAATTTTACAAACTTTATGAAATTTTTAAGTTCTTTATTTCACAACAATATTTTAAAAGACAAGGGCGATTACAAAATATTAAAAGTTGCCTACATTTTGACTTTTCTAGGGATTGTAATGATAAGAACTAGCTTAAAATAATTCTATAGTAAAAATAATAATTTAAAAATATTAAAATTTATGATTATCTCATATTTTATATGATTTTATTAAATTTTTAATAATTTAAATTTCAAGTGAATAATTATACGCAGGTAATTATTAATATATTTGAGTGAATTATACGCAGGAAATTATTAATATATTTGAGCGAATAGAGATGCATATAATTGAAATTGTTAAATATATCATTTATGATGATTTATTTTTATAATTAATATATTTGCCACCCATTTAATTTGAATTCAAATTCTAATATCCAATATAAATTATTATATTAACTATCGATTAATGAAACTATAATATATTATTAGAATTTTACTCTTATTATATATGTATTAATTATTATCTTTTAAAATTAAGGTTAAATAAAGAAGTGGTTTAATAAATGATCTAATTAAGTGAGTTTAAGTCTAATGAAGAAAATGACACCTTATTCAAAGGGTTGTGTTATTATTGAGCTTGTGATAGGGAGACCCAATCAGATTACCATAAATAGTTCCTAGATCTCTTGCACCTGCCTAAGTAAGTTTCACAAATACACAATTTTTATTGCTCTTAACTTAATGTATATACAAAATATATAAAAAATATCCTTATACAAATCAATTATCCGTTCTCAAAATTAATAAAGCGAAATGAAATAACTTAATCATTAAAGCTCATAACTAATTACCTAAACATTTTGAATCATAATAAAAATCAAGATTGTAGTCAAATATCTCAAGTAATGAGCTTTCAAAGTTAAATATTTCCAAAATTACTCCTATTAAATTAATCATAAAAAATTTGACAAGCATCGTATGTCCCTTACCCATACTTAAGATTCACTTTGTCCTCATTGTACAAGTCATATAAGAATAATAAAAGTAAACAAACAAAGGGAGGAAAATAACATAAAAAAAACTAGTACTTTCATAACATAAATTTGAGGGACATTGCAAGAATTGTTGAATTCCCTCAATATTCATTAACAATAAACTATTTTCCTACGTAGTTATGATATCACATAGATTAAAAGCAAAATAAGAAGTAAGAATAATAGTGAAGATGTCATTCTTGGGATGGTGGATTCAATAGAGGCATATAGGTAACTATTATGCAAGAGTCGACCATATCATTAAGTGATATCATATTGATAAAATTGCTAATTGATGACTTCCCAACTACTAGCTTAATGCCTACATATGGATTAGTCTTTATAATTACTGGTTATATCTCTATTAGAACCCCAAACTCTCCATGACTCTTGACCTCCTACCTTTGCTCTATTGTCATTGGTGTGGCCTTTATTGGTGCCTCTATCTCTAGTACAGGCTCTGACATTATTAGCTATGGCCGACAGATAGGTGGCAATGGTATTTTGACCCCTATATGATACGTTCAACCTCATTAATTTATCTTTAATCCAATGTATATACTACTCAATATAAGTTATAGTGGGTGACAATTTGCTTAAAGCTTGGGGTGGTATAACACTTTTAGTGGCTCCTCCACCCAACGTACTCTATATAAGAATGTACTTTATTACCCTAAGCAGGGCCCCAATTAGTACAAAATATTAGCCCTATGTATTAACTTAAAGCTTAACCATCCCCATCGTCCTCATAATTTTTATGGTGATCAGGATGGGAGTGAAAACCACCTTCAACTCTTGCTCATCACCTAACACTCTCAATCTCCTCACTAATTAGGCGATGATTGAGCCATCAATCAAACTAGAGTTTGATTAATTCAAGTAGACCCTAGTTAATTAAATAATAGTGTACCCCAAATGACATTACATCTAATATCTCAGTGCAAGAATAATCTTGGCAGGTGTCTATATTAATGATATCTTATCGTGCATATGAAGAATGTATGAGCAACTTATGAACATACCTCATGAAAAGATGGTAGAATTTAGAGGCCTTAGATCAATGGGTGAATAGGGATGCCTTATGGCTACCTTATGCTAATAAATTGTAGAATGACTATCTGATGATTCTCAACTAACTAGAGCTACGTCAAAATGCATTGTGTACACGTTCTCTATGGAGTAGAATTCCATATGGACATCAAATTGATTATAGCTAAAGTGACGATGACCACCTCCTTATTAGAATTAAATGACTAAGTCATCATTCCTAATCATTCTCTTCTCATCTAATTGGCATATATTCATAAACTCTAGTATTAGTTCCTAATACACTAGCTCTTAAATATTCAAGAATTCAAGCCAATTGTGAAAGTATATCATCCACCATATCATGGTCTCGCTTTCTTGAGACTTCCTAATCTATGTACCATAATACCTCAAATTCCTTTTACCAAAGAGTTTGATAGCATTTAAGATGAAATTTGATCATAAACTAAAGGATGGATGAGCAGGTTGCTCTATAAGTGGCATATAAGAAGGGATATTTACAAATGGGATATCACCTGCATGCTGGTGCTAAAGCTCAAGCTCCTTAGGAGTAACTGCGCATGACATAAAAGCTATAACTCTTGACATTTTATGGTGGGGTTGCTCTTTTGCTTACTTATGTTGTGTTGCAGTTATTGATCGTCTCTTCATAACGGATAGTTAACCTGAAAAGAAAATAATTAACGTTAAAATGCCCCCATATGAAATTACCAGTTAATCATATAAACCTCCATAAATCTATTAATATCCACTATATATTAGCTTTAAACTTCAAACTACACCTGTATCGATACATAGACAAAACCATAATTTTGAATCCAAAATGCCAATTTACAAACCAATTCAATCAACATCCCTCATCATTTTGTCCTTAAACCCTTAAACAAAACAATTTGTCAATATAAACACAAAGTAATTGTATTTAAAAATAAATGTTAAATTTATTCAAGAAAATTATGGGTAATAATATTGACATGCTAAAGGGATCCACGAGTAACCAATTTCATACATATAATAATCAACTAACCCTTCAAATCCATAATTTAAGCATTAAATTATGCGAATTTTCTTAAAAAGTTTCTCCATAATAGAATTCTAGAATTTCAAAAACCAAATTTACACAAAATCTCTACCAATCAATCCAAAAATAAAGCCTATAAAGAGAAATTTTGTAATTCCACTAAAAACCCTAACTCTACAACAATGGTTTTCTTTAAGAATAACACATACAACTTAAACTTGTTAGTGTTTGGTATGTGAAATTAGGGAGAAACTGAGTTAGGTAAGTCATAATCTACTAGGAAACTTAAGAGAAAGTGAAATAATTAATAGAAAATTAAAGAGATCAAAAAAGGGGAAAAACAAATCCGTTGTGAATTTCATCTACAACATTAAATTGTTACAAAGCACAAGCCTTACACTGTAGCATGTTTGGTGTTGTTTTCTGGACATGGTTATGAAAGATGGATGTATTAGTTAAATGTATAAATGTGGGATAGAATACGAGCTAAACACAGAGGCATGGCCCCATGTTGGTTTATTAAACGTACACTTGAAGAAACAGAGACAATATAAAATGGAAACAATCAGAATATGAGCCTGTGTTAATTAAATTTTGAAATTCATTTTCATACTAAATAAAACATGGGCACTACATACTGATGTGTTAAATAATAAGGTAGTCACACGGGATAGTGTTACATCTATGTTACAAAAGGGTACTTTTTACTTCTATAAATAACAGGATATAGGCATAACAAATTACCATGTATTCTCTGTATTATGCATCCAAGGGATTATATTTTATCTAATCCAAAAGAGGGGCTTGTCTTGTGTTCATTTTTATTGCTCTTAACTTTTCAAGTATGATCAAGAGCTGGGCAATAGGGGCAAGAATGGTACTTCCTTTAGTATTTTGTTGCTTGTTCTCCTGTAAAACGGAGATGACACTAAAACCAAAAAAGATAATTATGAGAATAAAGTTAAAATTTATCAAAGTATGCTTCAATCCTTAATATTAAATCATCCTAGAATTATGAATAAATATCTCAAACACTAAAAAATAAAATAAAACAATTAATCTTTGCAATGCCTCATGGCAAATACTTATTTCTACATTGTTTAATTAGACTTCTTACTCAAGCTTTTTAGTTTGGTAGCTCCTCACTTAAAGGATTGATTATCTTTTTTGGTGTCTATTTACTAGCTAAACATTCTTTTACTTTTTGTTAGACCAATTAGCTTTTAGGGATGCCACTTGCTTCATTAGGGTAGGGTTATCCCTCTCCCTTGCTTCTTTTTATATGATACACATTTATGTGGAGTCATATATGACTATTCCCTATATATTATAAGACAATTTAGTGTCAATCACATTTAAATAGAGGGAAAAGATCATGATTATTAGAAGTGAGTTTCATAGTTTTAAATATTTCAAACATTATTTCCTCATCACCTATCCTTATAATTAAATTCCTATCATGCACATCTATCAATGCCTTAGCAATAGCTAAGAAGAGTCACCTTAAGATTGAAGGAACGTCTACATATTCATCTATATACCAAACCACATAGTCAATAGGTAATATGAATTTGTTAATCCTAACTAAAGTATACTCTATTATACCCTTATGATATTTAATCAATTTATTAATAAATTAAAGGCTTATCCTAGTTGGGTTATGACTTAACTTTTTAGCATATTATGAGGGATTAGATTAATTCCAAATCCTAAATTTGTTAATACCCTATTAACTAACAATCTTTTAGTGTCACAAAGATAGTAAAACTCCCTGGATCCTTATATTCTAAGGTAGCTTATTTTGTAAAATGGCAGAGCACTCCCTATTAAGAGTAACTATTGACACTTTCTTAAGTTCATTCTTATTTAAAAGGATATCTTTTATAAATTTAGCATATCATCACATCCATGATAGGGCTTCAACCAAAGGTATATTAATAAGAAAATTTTAAAATATATTTAAAAACTTATCAAATTGATCTTCCTTTCAATTCTTTTTTAGTTTGCTTGGGTATGAAGTGGAGGTTTGTACCCCTCATTGGCTTTCTTTTTCACCACTTGATCTCTTTCTTTCCTCTTTGTTTTATCCTTCTTCTCTTGCACTTTCTCCTCCACCTTCTCATCTTATGTAGCAACTTTCCCCTCCTTCTCTGCCTCAGGTATTTTAACCATCAACTCCCTTCCACTCCTCAGGGTTATTGCATTCACTTCATCTCTTAGGTTTAACTCCCTGTTATTAAGACAAGTAATTAAATGCCTTTTATAAATAAGATTAGTAAGCTATCCAATCTACAATTCTAAGTAATGGATGAAGGCATATTAATATTTAAAGTGAACCTTAGGTGTAATGATAAACTTAGCTCCAAGATCCTTAATATTCAACTATTTTATTTATTATTATTATTATTCAAATCTAAGAGGAGATATTGGTTTTTGTTGTCTTTGGGTACTTTATGAAAATTTAGATGGTTACTTTTTCTCTTATTGTAGGTGTTGCTATAAGCATTATTTTGAGGATAACTCCTGATAAAATTAGCTTATCCTAATTGATGCCATTGATTGTAAGTTGATTGGAACTCATGATTGGAATGTTCCCCACCAAAAATTTCATAACTCATGATATTCACCAACTGTGCTCCCATACTCATTTGGTTAATCTTCTTACTAAGAGCTTCTAATTTTGCCTCTAATATTTCCACCATGTCAATATTGTGGATGCCACTTAGGCTTTAGCCTCAGATTCCTCCAATGATAGTTATTTATAGTGATGTTCTTGATAAGCTCTTACATTTTCTTAGATGCCTTAAAGTTGGTGGTCCTCCCTAAAGATGTATCTATCAGTTACTTAGTTGGGTAGCTCAATACACTATAGAATGTTTGCCTTTGCATACCTAAGTCAAGGTTATGGTACAGCCAATTCCTCAATTACTCCTTTTGTCTCTCCTAAGTGTCATATAAAGTCTTAGCCTTTTAACTATTGAAAGAAGACAATGTCATTTCTAAGCTTTTTCGTACATGATAGAGGATATTATTTGGCCAAAAAACTCTCAGTCATCTTATTTCGTGTAGTAATGGATAATAGAGGCAACAAATTTAGCCATAATTTAGCTCAGTCCTTCGATTTAAAAGGGAATAATCTCAATTGTATGGAATCTTCTAAAACTTCATTAAGCTTGAAGGTATCATAAATTTTCAAAAAATTGCCAATATGAGCATTCAGATCCCCATCTGGTAGACCATCAAATTACACTGAGCATGAAACCATCTCGACCACATTGGGTTTAGTATCAAAGTTATTTGCCTCAACCATTAGTTTAGTCATGTTAGACTCCATCCTAGTTAGTGATGGTCTAGCATAATCATTCATTGTGCAATTCCCTACTTAACCTACTATTGTGCCTAGTAATTGCATTTGCGCTCTAAAGTTTCCTTCTCTAATTTTGTGAAGCAATGTGTGTTTGATCTCTAAATCTAACTCAAGTGGTACTCCAAACTCCTAGTCATACACCAAAGAACCTTGCCCTGTAATACAACCACAACCATAAGATCAAGAAAAAGAAAAAGAATGTTCTAAAATAAATAAAAAAAATATAAAAAAATAGTGATTATACTAATAAAATAAAGCTTTCCTAATATTCCAATTCCCCAATAATGGCATTAAAACTTATGTGTGATATGAATATATGTATAAAATGAAACACAAAATAATACCAAAGAAATAATCTAAGCAAGTGTACAAATTGTTTCTTATAGTATAACTCAGTAAGTTGAGTGTCAATCCCACATGGACTTAATTATTACTAGTACTAAATATGTTCTTTTTATCAAATCTAAGAAGTTAATGATTGAATGAAAGAAAATATATAAAAATAATTTAAATCACTAAATTAAAGAAATGAATAAGGTTAAAGTAATCACACGTAAGTAAGATCTAGGTAGATTTCCCCTTAAACTTTTCTAATACATTAAATTTATCTTGACTTGATGATTAATCTTAGTTTCTTGAACCAACAAGAATTCCAATTTTACAATTATATTCTATCTTAAATAATACAAATCATATTTTTAAGTTGACTGATTGAAATATTTTTCTAATCAAAACTCCTAAAAACGTAATACTTTGTTTGTAGATTTACATGATAAGTTTAACCTTACTATAAAAGATTTATGTGTCCCTATCTCTAGGGTTCCATATAACTCTCATTATTCATATTATAATCTATACATACAAATATCCTATCAATCCAATTATACGAAATCTAAAATTAAATCAAAACATTGAAAAAATTCAACTCAATATAATATAATCATAAACAATTCTCATGAAAACTGTAACCTTTTATTGAATTAAGAATAAGTTCAAAACATCAATTCCTAATATCTATCCCACCTAGATCTATATTTCAATTAGTTTATAATAACATAAAGAAAACCCATAAAGAATAATAAACAACATAAGAAAGAGGTTTGATTCTTATGTCTTGAATCTTAAATTTTCTTGATGTATCTTGATGAATCTTCTTATTTTTCCTTTCCAATGTTCTCTTTCCTTAATCTTAGTTTTTTTAATCAACTCATAAATGATGTTTTAGTTCAGAAACTAATCCCCAAGGACTCCTCCAAAACTCTGAAACTATTCTTCACTATCATTCTCTTAAAATGTTAAACCCTAAAATCTTTACCTATCATAGCCTAACCACAGGACCATATTGAGCTCTAGTATTGCTTAAAAACCCTCTTAGCTTCTTTATATAATAAACACCACCAATATAGGTCTAAACAAGGGTCTATGTTTATCTCATTGTGAGGAATATAAATAGAACATGGTATGATGTCACATACATACGAAGAGTATATTGCCATCATATTAAACATAATTAAGATACAGGTTCGTGTTGGTACCATGTTAGTCATTTAAAAAGCTTATCTATGAACAAAATGTGGTAGGATTGAACACAGGTATCGACGATGTACTATGTCGGCATTTTGTTTTAAGTCCATCACTTAAAATTTGCCAAATTTGGTCCAACTTGATTCAAATCTTCCCAAATCTAGCCTTTCTTCATTAAAGACTAAACTGAGACCCAAAAAGAGACCCAAAATCATATATATTTTATTTTAAGTATCAAATCCATTAAAAAAACATCTAAACACGAGTATAATGCTCTCCAAATTTATGATAAAAATATAATACATTTAGCACTTAAGAAGTATCATCGTTACCACCTAAAACTCACAATATGAAGCCTAAAACATTAATTCTTTCTAAGGCTAATTACCAAAAAAAGACCAAACTTTTGTCAATTTTTCAATTATAACCCGAACTTTAAAAAGTAGCAATAAAATGCCCAAACTTTCAATTTTTTCAATTATAGCTCAAACTTCAAAAAATGGCAAAAAAGGCTCAAACTTTCAATTTTTTTCAATTCTAGCCCGACATTATATGTTGTTCTCCCGATGCCCTCAGTCCTTTGTTTTTTGTTTGTTCTTCTGATGCCTTAAACTACTTTCACATTATAGCATACTACACCAATAAGCTCCTCGTTTTTAGTTCATTCTCCTAATGCCCTTAGTGTGAGGGCGTAAGGGCTGCATAATTTGAAAATCGAAGGGTAAGGGCGTTGAGAGAATAAACTGAAAATGAAATAAAATTTTGAAATCAAGCGTAAGGTCATCGGGGCTACGTAACCTGATTTAAGTCATTTTAAACAACAATGTAGTTTTAATTATGTGATTAAATGATGTCGTTTCATTAATCTTCATTTGTTGTGTTAATTTTGCATGACATGTATTAATAATTAAGGTTTCTAAAACACGCGGTAAGCCACGTCAACAAACTTAATGGAAACACTAACGTTGGGCTAGAACTGAAAAAAATTGAAAGTTTAAGCATTTTATTGCTACTTTTTGAAGTTCGGGCTAGAATTAAAAAAATTGAAAGTTTGGGCATTTTATTGCTACTTTTTAAAGTTTGATCATTTTATTGCTACTTTTTAAGGTTCGAACTATAATTCAAAAATTGACAAACATTTGGGTTTTTTTTGGTAATTAACCCTTCTTTCTACTAGTCATTGCATCACGGAAGAAGAAAAAACAAAAAAAACAACACAAATGACCCCAATAGCCACTAAACCAAAACATAAAGCCAAATCTAGAAAACTCAAAGGTAAGTCTCCTAAAAACTCTCCATTTAAAGAACAAGGTTAGATTCATGTTGTAAAGGGTCTTACAGATGTTATAAAGAATGTGAGATGTTTCTTTTATAAGAAGAAGGGTCATAAAAATAGGATTGCATAAAGTATAAGACTTTAAAAGCAAAATAAAAACTATCAAATAACATTTTGACTTATGTAATTTATGAATCTAATGTTGCTATAGCCACATCAAATTCCTAGTGGCTAAATAGTGGATGTTACTTCAATAATACAGAGATTTATACTAAGGAGATAACCATCCAAGGATGAGTAAAATTAACAAAGAAGTGGATGTAGAGTTTATATGAGTTATTTGTTTAAACCTTGATGATGGTTTTAAACTTATTTTGTATAACACATTTCAAATATCATTTTTCAGGCGAAACTTGATCTATATATCTATTTTGGATAACAAAGGCTATAGATTTGTAATTTTAAAGTCCAATGTACAATTATCCTTTGATATAAAATATATTGACACAACTTTCTTATCATCTTATTTATATAAAATGTGTTTAAATTCTTATAGAATCTATGCTTCTTTTTTATATTATTGAAAAGATTATTAGTAAAGGACTTCTGATAACAAAAAGAAAACTATGGCATTAAAGGTTAGGTCTCATCTTTAGAGAAAATGTTGAAAGATTCACAAAGAAAAAGAATCTTCCAACTTTTGATTTTGGTCAAAATATTTTTTACTATGTTTTCCACTCTTCTAAATTATAGTAACAAAGATCTTGGTTATAGTTACGAGTTCATGTTTAATATGTAAGAAATATACCCTAGTAAAATATGTAAATTGATCAATGGTTTACGACAAAGTCTAGATAAAGTAGGTAAGGGACCCCCTAAATTATAATACACAAGATGAAAACACTATGATAACATTGGACATAAGCATATACTCTAACCTACTATTATGCGGATGATTAAGAAAATAATGCCATAATCCCAAGCATTATTTAGAAAACATATACAGATGGACCGACTGTAAAACATATTGAAGAATCTATTATATGTCTAAATCAAGATGAAACAAAATGATCACTTGCCCCAATTTGAATTTCCTACACTTCATAACCAAGAGGAAAATTTTACGAAACAATTTGATAAGTTAATCGTGCAATAGAATCAAGTTAGCTGAGGAAAATAAAAAGTACTATAAGGTAAAAAAAAATTGGATTTAGTAGTTAAATAAATAATATCAATTCCTTTAATTGGTAATTTTCTTCTATAGTAATAAATTGATTTTGAAAATTAAGTTTTTAATTTGAAAAAAGCCATTTTTTTCAAACATATGATTAAAAGCAGTTAAGTCTAAATACCAAAGACCATATTCAATTCCTGTACTTGATAACTCAACAATAGAAAAAGTAGAAGAAATAACAGCTAGAATAGTCAATTGCATCGAATCTTGATCATCTTCTGAACAACATCCTATTGTGAGTAAGGTCTCATTATTATTAGCATCCTCTTGGTCACATCACATAGTAACATACATTGTTTGACTGTACTTATTCTTTAAAGTTATATAATTTAGAATGATATATCCTGACTTTTTTTGCTTAGTTACATATATTACGCTTTTGACAATAAGACTGCATATGTTCAAGTCCATCTAAATATTTACACTAAATATCTTCTTTACTTTGATGCTTTTATTTTGAATGAATTTACCATGTGAATTGATAAAGACTCCATTAACTAAATTTGATTCCACATCTAGTTGATCTTGTGTATTCATTTGAGTTTCGTCATGAAAACATCCCTAAAGACTTCCATACTTAAATTCCTTTGATTAATTAAATTGACTTGTGCATTCTCAAATTTAAGTCAAATATTTATAAAGAACTATATCACTTTTATACTATCTCTCTTTCTTGATCTTAGTATATTATATTTGAGATTATACTCGAAGAGATCATATCTTATTAAGTTCACAACTATAGTATTTCAACATAACAACTACATATATCTCTATCTTTTTGTTTGATGTGGGTTATTTCATATTCAAGTTAAAATTGTCTTGATTGATCTATTTGACAATAAATCCTTTGAAGATGTTGAAGATGTTTCTACATCTTAGTAGCAATTATGAAAGACCTGAGGCTTAATGCCATAATTGAAATCAATATCTAAGTAATAATTTGAGTGTTCTTGATCTCCATTGATTTCCTATATCACCTTCTTCCTTTTAAAATCCATCAAGAATAGCAAAGAGTCCCTTTCCTTTAACAAAAAATTTAAAGTAATAAAATTTTCAAAAGAGTAAAATTTCTCTTGTTAAACTCGAAATATATGGACTCGTTCTTATTTCCATCCATATTATTGTCTCAACACAAAGAACTTAAAAGAAAATAAACCTAGGACCATATAAAATCCTTTAAAGGATAATAAAAAGGGAGAAATTCTTAAAAGAATTTATCAAAGGAGCAAAACTTAAAAGAATATCAGACAAGCTTTAATACTATGACAATTTGGTATCTATATTTGGCTTATCTAGAAAATTAAGAAAATATATATATACAATTAAAATATTTAAATAAAAGAAAAGATTTACTCTCAAATATAGTAATCAAACTTAACTCCATATTTTGTTTTATTCTTAGAGGAATTTTTCTTCTTTTAATCCTTAATTTTAGACGAGACAATATCTTCTCGTATTCTTAATATTAGACAAAATTTTCTCTTCTCCCTTACAATATTGTGATTCCAACATTAGTAATGTAGACAATTTTTTGTTGAAAAAATCGAGGCAGTTTTAGATCAAGTGCAACAAAGTAATTATAAAACTATTTCCTATTGATTTTTCAAAGTCAAGATCACTTTAAATTTATAACATGATTAACATATAAAATATAATAAAGCATGAATTTTAATTCGTAGCTTATTGTGAAATTTAATCCTTTTAACCATTTCTGCAATTATCTCTTTACAACTACCATAGCCGCACAAATATCTGACCTCTAACGATATCGATACAATATGTTAAGAAAACTCTATAATTATTGTAGAGATGGTTAAGTAAGAAGTGTTAGCTCTCTTGGAGCCTAAGCTTATTTATAATAAGAATTGGACTTTTTTAGTAATTCAATCGAAATAAAATTTTAATTAAAATTAAAATTTAATTAGAATTACAACTAATTCGAATTAAATACCAAATGGGCTCAAATAAGATCCAATATCGTATATTGTTTCTTATTTATTAATATCTCATATTTAATCATAAAGTTTATCAAACTTTACAGTAAAGTCCCACTTGATTAAACATTCTCTCTTCAGCTTGTTCTTTGTGTGTGAGTTATTAAGTTCTCAAATATGTTGGCGATGGATATAAATTATAACCCTAAATCATGTTTAAGATTAGATAAATTAAACAAATATTTATATCCATAGATCAAGATTGGCGCTATAACCATTCAAATATTTAGAAATGTCAAAGTAGTTTTGATTAATCTTTTTGTGCATGGTTTTTCTATATAATTTAATTATTTCATTATACAATGTTCCGACTAGACATAGAGTGTAAAATTAATTTCTAATTTATTTGAGTCTAGTCATATTAGTTCTCCACCATTAGCAATTAATTCAATTAGTGATATTTAAAAATTATTTTTAAAGTATCATTACACCTTAGCAAAGAATTTTTTTGAATCAACACTAATTAAGAACAGTGGAACATTCTCCTTAATTACTTTAGGGTAATGAATGCTATATTGATCCCTCAACTATCTATCTCCATATGGATAGTTTTTGTGATAGTTATTTCAATTATTCACACAAAGTTAGGCTGGGTTTAATGATTTCCTTCTTAAGGAGCTGAGTACTTAAAAGGTGGTAAGACCCAGGTTGTAGATAAACAATTTTTACGGTAAATGAGAAAGCATTTATTCTTGTTAGGCTCGTATGAACCATGACATGTATATTTGATGAGCACATGCCGCTTCTGATACTGCCTACATTGCCAACTTGATACCACCCATGCATAACATCACCGGCAAAGAACTCCACCTATTTAAATAGAAAAGGAAATGTAAGATAAACAAAAAAGGGTAGGAAAAGCTGAAAAAGGTCAAAAGAGAAAGCACTAAATACAAAGATGATATACAACTGAAGGCGATGCACTAAATAATTCTATCTCCTGTCGCTTCAAAGACAAACAAGAACACTCATCTTCCACTCTTTGGCGTCTAAAGTCTACTGATTCACATTTTGCACACTCTAGATTGTCTCTAGAAAATCCTTATCTCTTTCTCTCTCAACTAACTTGCATAAAAAATGAGCTTCACGCCATTGACTATGCCTTTGTTTAAGGTCCCACTTCTTTAAGAGTAAGGACAACGGCCGCAAACGACAAGCAATCTGGTAATGCAGGCTTTGTCACAACCCATCACGGACTGGTCTTTGTTAAAGAAGTTTCCACTCACTAACCCACTCATTTTTAAGAACTTTGACCACCTAATCTGCCAGCCTTTTTGTTCCAACTTTGCTTCTTCTTTTCTTCTTTGTTGATCATAAACACACCACTTAGCTTTCTAATCAAATAATTGAATCTGGGATCTCTTTCTTTATTAAGTGGAACATAATGATGATTTTAAATAGTTATGTAGCAAAATTGTAAAGCCAAAAAAATGTTTTAAAGAGATTTCTTTTTGAAAAATGATATATACTGTAATTTGTTTATTTGCGTTCTTTCATCTGTCCCATATGCTGTGTATATTATAACTAACTATACTATACTTCAATTCTGGTGAGTGTAAAAAGCTGACATCAAAGTTTAAATTTTAATTGGAACTATACCTCCCAATGTTTTGAGATTCTAACTCAAAGTAGCAATGTGTAAAATGAAGCCGTTTTACCACCAATACCATCCCTTTTGTACTGTCTTCCAATGCCTAAAAATGAAATTAAGTTTCTCCTCTTCATACTATTGAACTTTTATATAATTTGAGTTAATTAAATTAAAAATAGACCTCAATTGAACTTTTAACTTTAAGATTGGATTCTAATTCATTTAATAATTCAAAATATGTTTAAACTTTCTCTTTAAGTTTGACTCATAAAATTAAGGGTTAATTATAAAAAAAAAACTCAAACTTTACTCAATGTTGTAATTATAGCCCGAACTTAAACAAGTGGTAATTAAATAATCAAACTTTTAATTTTTTTCAATTATAGCCTGATGTTAGTATTTTTGTTAACGTTACTGACGTGACTTGCCATATAAAACAAAAATCTTAAACACTTATACATATCGGAACTAATTAAGTTTAGCTAAACTACGTCATTTTTGTATTGAAATCTCTAATTCAAACATGTTTAATTTAATTTTAAATTAAATGAAATAAAATAAACATTAGTTATACTCATTTTAAATGTAAGAAAATAATTTTCAATAGAATCATTATATGAGAGTTTAATTGCAATAATATAAAGAAATTTTAAGTAATTTTACAACCTAATACACGATCGAACTATTTATGCATTCAAAACAAGTCAACCCTACTTATAAGCTAAATGAGAAGTAAAGTTAATAATATGTAAACAAGAAGCATACATAATAAAGATGAATTCTTGAACACACTAGGAAATTATTAATTCAATTGTAACTCTTCTTATTTGATAATTCTTGAATTGAATTACACATGGTACTAATTTAATACGTACTTAGGATTAGTCTTTTATGTCACTTTAAACTTAAAAACCAACAAAAACCTTAGGAGGTCCATTTGGAAAGTGTTTTGTTTTTAATACCAACCTCGTATACAAGAAAATTTAAGTTTTGTAAAGATACCCAATGGCTTATCTCCAATAGTTTTATCCACAATATCACATCCTTCCAAAAATGAGATCGTAATCTATTATTTAATTCAATAAAAGAAAAACTTAATGTGTAGAATACACATAATGGGACTAAAACAATGATGTCATTGAGCAACTGAGAAAAATGAATCCTCTGGTTGAAGACTTGGTCATCGTTGTTTCTTCATGTGCGTCTTCAACGCCCGAATCACAAGGACAAGGCATCTATCTATCGATCTGTTCAATAATCAATGCTCCTAAATGCAATTAACACAAGGAAAACTGTGCATTTGGGCAACTCTTTTCTTAGATAGATGAACCCAGCCTGTCAAGACTCGGCCTTCACATAATAGGCTTAAATTGGGCTTCCATTCCCCGGGCTAGGCTAGCTAGCTAAGCTCTCTCAGTCCCACATCTCAACTTCGGACCAAACAACGGTCCAAATTAAGGCCATCTAACCCAGTATACGAATATATCTCTTCTCTTCTTCTGCTTCCCAAGGCAGGGGGGTCCACCGGATATCTTAAAATTTGTTATTCTATAAGTAGTTTATCTTACAAGTCATTACTTGCAAAGTAGAAACACATACGCCTAGGAGAACCAAATAACAATAACCTTAAAACCGTTTTAGGTTAGTTGCTTATGGCTGCTCTTTATTTTTATCTTTTCTTTTAAGGTTGCTTGTTTGTATGTGTATCCAAATAACTAAGAAAGCTGTTACTGTTGTCCGTAACTAATTGCAACTCTCTGTAAGTCTTTCTGTTGTCCCCATCTCCTCGCTTTCAACTGAAACTCAGCTACCGCCACCAAGAACCTTATAGTTTGACTCGGACTCAAAACCTCCACCACATTCATCGCCGTGATCGTCCGAAGCGAGTCCGCCTTCTCTAACACCGCAAGCATCGCCGATTTCATCTGTTCCATTGCGATCTCAATCTCCGACACTTGTCCATCCACCAGCCTCTCGACTCCCCTGGCTAAATTAATGAACGGCGGCGACGCCACGCTCTCTTGAATCCTCGCCATTGTCTCCGACAACTCTCTCTCCTCTGTCCTCGTCGACGGCTTCACTTGCTCGATTCTCCCACGTTGCTCTTCCGTCAAGTCTCTGATGGAGCCGTTAAGCAAGCTGAAAATGATTGACGGCTTGAACCCACCGAGCCACATGAGACTTCGCTCGAAAGTGGTGAACCACGGAGGAGAAAAAACGAGGAGCACATCTTCATTGGCGGCCCTCGATTTCTCTTCGTAGTAGCGTGTATAGTGCGACATGACTTGCTCAATCAAGGTCCGTTGCTGTTCTGTGGTGAGTGCGTTGGCGACGAGTAATTGTTCAAATAGATGATTCTGGTGGTTGAGCCAGTCATGGAAAAAAACCCTGAAGGTCTCACTTACACTTGGGTGTGCTCATTGGAAGTCAGACATTTGAAGATTGATAAGTACACGACCGGAGTAAAGAAGAGTTTGTGTGTGAGGATTGTACTAGACAGTTTATATAGTTTTGGTATAAGCAGTAGGCGGTTGGGGAAATGGAATTCCTTAGAACTAAAGGAGCAAAGGTCCGAGAGTGTATTGTCACGACTCTTGTAGGCTTCTAACGTAGTGGTTAAGTAAACGGCCCGTATTGGTTCAAATAGAATAAAGTCAACCTAAGTATCGATGAAGTTTTGCTTATGGATGACGGAGAACAGTGAAAAGAGAGGACAAAATCCAAAGCAAGCGGTGCCGTAGATGGGAAGTATAGGCAGGTTGCCGGAGTTGTGCTGGCGACATCTACTGCTGCTCCTACTAATTCTATACTCCCGTCCCGTCCCCTCCGCTCACATGTGAACAAATAAAAAAACAAACAAAACGTTTTTTTTAAATTGGGCACGGGAATTTAGAAGATAACTGTCTAAACCCCAATACAATGGTCTGGTCTGCTCCAGCCACCAACCAAAATCAACCACTCAAATCAAACTGTACAGTACATATCGACACTAACAATGGGCCCAATCTGAGCCCATTGAGGCAGAAGCTTAAAACGGATGCCAAGGTTAAACAAAAGTTTGATATCATAAATGGGCCTCCGCACAGCCTTTCTATTTTAGTCGTCTTTTCAAGCTGGAGGATTAACGCACGTGTACCAATCTCCTTGCCCTGCATTTGTATTTGTCATATCAATTAGACAATCTCAAACTGACTGTCATCTCAGATTTTACACCAAATGCGACCTTTGAAGTTGCCTTGAGGTTTAAACTCTTTGCTCTAAGAATATAAGCAAGCCCAGTCTAGATACAACTTGGGTCCTAAGGGGATGGCTTGATTAGTGAAGAAATGATTTTCGAAAAGCCTCCTTGAGCCAAGGGTATGAGTTTGAATTTTAAGAACTCTCCGAAAAGGATTAAAATTCACTTTACTGAATTGAGTTTATTAGTCATCACACTCAGTTCAAATTCTACATCAAAGTAGAGTTTAGAGAGGTTTAATAATATGCAACCTTACTCGTATAGAGTATAGAGGTTGTTTCCGGTAGACCCATATACAAATGTGACAATGTAAAAAAAAATGATACAGGTTAAAAAAGTATATATGTAAAACTGATATGTTAAAAGAGTAGGTAAATAAAATTAAAATAAATAAATAAATAAAA
>JANQAP020000162.1:517806-529651 GCA_026874005.2 Erythroxylum coriaceum
AGAGCTTAGAGAGTTTGCCTTATCTCTAAAGAGTCTGCTATTCCTTTCCTTCCAAATGTTCTGAGCACATATAGCAGTTGATAGTAACAGGATATCTTTCTCATGTTGTGCCCTCTGCAGATGTGGGATATCCAGTAGAACAGTTGTAAGTCTGTCATATAGAGAATTGAGATCTTTTTTCAAACTTCTTTGGAAAAAGAACATTCAAAAAATAAATGATCTCTATATTCGTCCTCTTGTTTACATAGTAAACAGAGCCTGGAGATGGATAGGAAGTTCAACCTATCCAAAGTACTTAGTCTGTTTAACATGATGAGCCATAACAAAAAACTCACATTAGGTCTGAGGATCTTGTGTCAAATTAGTTTATCCCATCCAACAAGAGTAATTGACCTTTCTTTCAACCTTCTAACATCCTTAGTGGTTATCTTTGAAACGGGGATACCCTTCCACAAGTAGATATCAGTTTCCCCTTGACTATTGAATTGAGGCAAGGATAGCATTCTAACCTCAACTGGGGAAAGGGTCCAATTACCATTTCTGATTATTTCTTGGAGCTTAGTATCCTTAGGGAATCGAATTAGTAGAGATCTTGCCAATTGATTTTGTACAAGTGGACCATTACCTGTCCAATTATCAAACCACAGTGAAATTCTTGCTCCTATCCCAATCTGACATCGAATATGCTGAAACATGTCCCTCCTCAATCTGAGTAGCTGGTTAAAAAACCAGGTGTAGCTGGTTTTAGGTTGCAAAGCCCACAAACTCCCTCCTTTTAGTATATAGGAGTGGATCCAAATGGACCACATGGTCTGCTTCTCACTTAGTAGTCTCCAAATCCTTTTAGAAGTGAATAGTCTGTTTTTGTTGAGAAGCGACTCCAGACCTAATCCCCCTTCCTCTCTTGGTTGGCAAATTGTCTTCCAACTAACTTTTGCTATTCCTCTTATCTCCATTCTGTTTACCCCATAGAAACTATTTCATCATTTTTTTCAATCGTTTTGATTAACCCTTTTGAGAGAAAGAGGTAGGAGCACCAGTAAGTATTCATAGACAAGATCACCGATTTCAGAAAGAGAGTGCTCTATTTGTCCAAACCCCCATCACTTGAGTAGTTGATGCAACTACTTGTGGCAGCCCAAATACGGGTCCATATTCAGTAGACACAAACGCCTTGTTCCACTTAACCTGTTCTATAAATATCCATCCATTTATTTTCATTGAAATCTTACTTACCCTCTATTATTGATGCAAGTGTAACAAGAATCAAGCAGTAGATTGAGTCGGACACTGATTTCTCTATATAAGGTTAAATGTCTGTACATTTTGAGCCCCTACAAGCCAACGTGTCCTCTCTTAACCAACTGGCAAGCATAGACCAATCAAATAGCAACTACAGCCAACAATGCACTGCAGCTTCACATGCTTTGCAATGAGTATCCTCCGACAAGTGTATCGACCAACCTGGCAATATCACCTTTTTTTAACAGAACTCCTAGGCAACCTACGCACAGTTCAATTTGATATAATGCAAAGCAATTCTTTAGTCGAACAGTAAACAACCACCTGACTATTTAAACAAGGAAATGCCTTAAAATTTTGCTAACAACAACAACGCTTGACAGGGATGAGATTTAGCCTACAGAAGCATGTGGTCAGATTGGATACGTTTTCTCACCATACAAACACATACAATTAACATAAATAAAAAACAACGCACTTTACAAACTGTATTTCCTGCATTTAAGCAGGAACTTGTCCATACTCTGTTTTTAACACATAAATTGCAGTCTCACTCCCAAACAAAGTGGTCTATGGAGTTTTATGATTTTAATTAAACAGAGATTAGAACAAAGGAACCTTGTTGTAACAGAAACATGAACACATTAAGACAACTGCAGAAAGCAATGATCTCCCACCCAGTCCAGCAATATTTAATGCTTGCTCTCTAGTTCTCCTGCCCTGTTCCAGTTATCATCCAAGAAGCTGCTGAACGGATAGCTTAGGATAATGCTCACTGCCGGCTAATTCCTGTTCTTGCATTTTTCTAGGGCCCTTGGAGCTGCAAAACATTTAAATTCTCCCAAAATGAGTTTAAATAAACGGAAGCAAGAAGAAAATAACAACAAAGAATCAAACTAACACATTTATATCAATACACAGCAGCCACCATTCTCCAATAAGAATTATTCCAGTTCCTTTAATTGGACATGTACTATAATGCACATCTAGCAGATGAATCCAGAGGATATTACAAGAAGATAACTTTCAAACTACATAGACAGAAGATGGATATTATTAATATGATTACACAGCTTCAAAACTGTGCCTTCATGGACTAGATCTTATCCATCACTTTTGAGAAGGCAATAGCCTACATATATAACAAGGGTTGCCATTTGTTATGCAAAACTTTTGACGTCATCGACTAGATCTTATCCGTCATTTTTGAGAAGGCAGCAGCCTACATGTACAACAAGGGTAGAAAGCCTTACAGCATAAAAAATGACAGAATAACATGCAATTTTCAATTCAGATTATGAGTAACATGTTATTATGTGTAAATTGAGGGAAGCTTGGAAAGTTCAATAACAACAGTTTTATCAGCCCTGAGGGTCCTAAAAAATGCGTTAACTATACAATTCAAAATAGCAACAATGAACATTTCAGTATTTGTGCCACTGCAAACAACATTTTGAATCTGCAAATGTCCTTTTACCCCCAGTTTCATAAATACGAATGAAACTAACAAGTTTCACTTTTTCAACATTAGATTTTGTTTATTGGCAAAGAGACCAACCTTTGCACTTTTGGCACTACTATTAACCATTAATCCTAGCCCCTAGGGATAGAAAATACCTGCATTATACCATAAGTTACTCTATTAGACCCATGAATTCTCCTTCTAGTCGTCTTTTTGAATGTAAGCATACCAGAAGACAAGGTCTTGTGGAAATATGAAGAAAGAAATTCGACTTAGAGAATGGCATTTAATAAAATACAGACCTAGGCCAATGGCATCAGAGCTCTTCATGATCCTTAACCTCTTGCAAGTGTCAATAAACATCCTGAAGAACAAAAGTTTGGATTAGAATGCAGCTGCACCAATAAGTTATCAGATAACAATGAGAAAAAAGAACGGTGAACTCCACGTATAAACAAAAATATTGAAATGCGGGAATTTTCAGAAAGTGGATAAGTAGACGAGCTAAAATGCAAATTTAGTTTCATCTCATAATGCGTTACAAAGCACAGAAAGTTCAGAGCCAAAAACAATGATTTCTAGTTTTACATGATAGGGCAATTACTTCCTTCAGAATTCCTGCTGCCTAGTGCTCATCCCACTCACATAAGATCAAATAAAGTAAGATCCTTGTGAGGAAAAAAGGTCAGACAAAAATGTAGAACCTGTCGGTTCTGATTTGTAATTCTCTCTGTGGCACTTTACTCACAGATAACATGTTATGTTTTTAAATATGCATCGAAGGGAATAAACCAGTGTATCAAAACTAATATCAACGACTTCTCAGGATTGGCTTATGGTGAAGTAATCCAAAGCATCACATAAGGGCACTAATGCATGCTGAAAAGAGTCTCCCAGCTCTAATTAAACGGCAGCAAAGCAACATCGTGAAAGATAAATAAAAGAATCTTTTGTCTAACGGCATTATATAATGCCTTCCGGCAGCAATAGTATTTGAAATTCTTAGCTGTTATTTGCACAAAACTGGGAAACACACTGCTAACAGTTACATGCATAATAGGTAACTCCTCTACCTAACATGAATTCACAAATTTTAAGAATACTTGAAAATCAATTGGATAAAGATAAAAGATAATTTCACCATAATGAGATAAGAATAATACCCAACTTTCTATGTGGTATTCATGGAAAGTTCTTTTTGGCAATTGCTGCCAATCCACTCCTCTAGTATGCACATAGAATAGATTGTTAACTACTATAGCTATGTAATACACATGGAATGTTCCCCAAAGTCTATGCAGAATATAGACAAATCCTCGACTACACCACATAAGTATTAAAAGCACACAAAAAACAGATAATCACCAGATTTTAACAGGTAAGAGAAACATCTAAAGGGTAGGAAAAACGTGAAGGAGATTTGAACCAATAAAGGAAAACAAACACACGGAGCAGAAACAGTACTTACTCCCAGGGAACATCTCCAACAAGCATCCAATCACCATCTTTATCCTCGAATGTGAGAACATACTCAGAGCCATGCAAATCCTTGAGTTTGTTCTCACACAGTACCTCCCTTCCAAGAGCTCCATGAGACCCATATTGACCTAAGAATGTCACAACTAGCAGTAACTTGATCTGCGATAGAAATTTTACAGATGAAATATGAAGTCAATAGGCTCACCTATGGTAAAACAGCTGAACATCTTCTCAAGGGCAGAAGACAGCTCTGGATATGCAGAGTAATTTCTTAAGTCCACTTTCCGAAGATAAGGAGCACCATCCATGCTGACCTTGATGAACAAAGCACCAGCCCCCACTTTTCCATCTACTTCTTCAGTGTTCTTTGAAGAGGTAGCGAGTGAGTTCTTCCTAAATGATCTGACGGGTGGCCAACCCACAACCTGAGCCCTGCCATATAAGTAAATATGAAGGAGGTAAGATAAAACATTTTTCTCATAGGTTCAATCAAAATCCCAGTACACTTACTTGGTAGCTGGGGCAATGCTGTTGTTTGATGAGCCGTTACGGTTTGGCCTGGTGTTATTTGAAGCATGAGGCCTCTCCTCTAATGCTTTTGGGGTTACTACCTCTTTTGCTTTATTTGGTTGAGCTCCAAGGTTGTCCATAGCAGAACCTTGTTTCAGCCCCAAGTTCGGGGAGGGTCTGGGAGACAACATAGCACCTACTTCTGAGCTTGCAAGATATTTACCCTGCACCACATGAGTTGTTTCCATATTAAACTCAGTAGCAGCACTGCTATTATTCTGTTCAATAAATTCAGATGTATTCACCTCTGAGAACCCATCCATAGCATCAGAGAATCCTCTCTTGTTACCAGCAACAACATTTTTCTGCATTGAAGAACAGTGGCTATCAGTTGAGGGACGTAAAGGGAAGAAGGGCTTCTCATCAAGCTTTATGGAGCTCGAAGGGCAAAGTTCTTGATTTCTTTCAGGAGATTGAGACCCTGGAAGCCCAAGGCGCAATTCTGTAGCTTTTAGATTCAGACTAGTCTTGCCCTCTTTGGACACAGCAGAGATTATAGAACTGTCCACTGAAGAAGAATCAGACAAACCCATATAGTTACGCTCCTTTAGTTCCAATCCATTCTGGCACACATTTTCCGCAGAGGCTGAAGAAGCCAACAGTGTAACGTTACTCTGACCCTCCTCTTCCACAACACCTAGCGGTGGCGGAGACATTGATTTAGAGAACACTCAGAATTCCCTTCTCTAACCTGCTTATATTTGCTGTCAAAGCTAGTTAGAAAACACCAAATGCTCGAAGCTCCAATGACACAAATCAAGCATGCAGAAAGCCTTGGATCTTATGACAAGAAAGTAAGTTCACCAATATGAAATATCGACTCACAAAGTAAAACAAGCTCGGCCAGGACATCAAGAAACGATAAAATCTTCCTATAAATAATGTAGTGTTAATTGGACCATAAATCCCTCCAAATTCCAAGGACATGCGAGAAGCAACAAAACCTAAACATTGCAAAATTCTCAAAGATTGAGGGTAGTTGATAGAAAATTCAATAGAATACCAAGTTTTCATGTAAAATTTTGCATCACAGGAAATAAAATAGAAATTCAAGAGAAATAAAGTTCAGTACCAAAATCAACGAACATCATCCCGAAATTAATCTTTAAAACTGAAGTACATTACCTGCGAACTAAAAGGCCTTTCTAAGTCAAATCCCGTCCCAAAGGAAGAAAGAGTTAAAATTACTTCTGGAAAAACAAAAAACAGCTAAAATCAACGCTCAGAACAAGAGAGACCCACATATCGTTTCAATTTAAAGAATCAATAACGAACATGTTGAAGTAGAAGGGAGCTCCAACAAGAGAGAGAAAGAAAACGTAGTTTTGAGAACATCAACAATGTGCAGCAAGCATTGAACAAGAGGTAATTGCAGGGGAAACCCCGTGTGAGTATAAGGCCCACACGGAAACGTCACCCCGATAACAAATTGATTTTTGATAAGGAAACGTTATCAATATGACTTGAAGGATAATCTCTGTGAAAAAAGAAGCCAGCTTTGGAAAGGATTCACTGCAGCGACAGACAAGCTAAAGTTTCTCACTTCTGTTTTTAACATTTCCAGCTATCGTCTCACTTCTGTTGTCCAAAGCTTACACAGAAACCAAACAGAGAACTAACCCAGACACGCGCAACCACCAAATCGTCGTGTACACTTAGTAACCCAGGGAGCATCAAAAACAAAGCGACTTGTGCAGTAAAAAACATGAAAGAAGAAGAGGTTTTACCTGGTGGATTTTTGTAGACAAATAAGAAGATCGATTGGGGGTTTCGTTGCTTAGCTGAGAACGGCTTGTAGAGAGAGAAAGGAAGAGAGAACTAAGGACCCTCCATTTGGCAGGAATAAGGGTAACAAAAGTTTATTTGCTGTCGTGATGTGAAACTCTATGCATTTAATATAAACCCCCCTCTGTCTCTCTCAATTATTCAAACTCTTGTCCGTCCTCTTTCTTTTTATGAAAAATCTCTATACCCATTTTTTCTTCTATTATTATTTTCAGGATTTTAGTAACCGATTCCGTATACTAAGTGTTATTATTGTATTAACAAAATATTTACAGTAAAAAGATAAAAAATGCGATGATATAAAAAATAAGGGCTTACAATTCTTAATATAAGTAAAATTATTAATAAACAATAACAAAAGCTAAAAGAAGAAGCTAACTTTATGAATGAGGTTTGGACTTGAAATCTTCGGTATGATAATTGTTTAATTTCAGTTGTTACATACAAAAGGAAAACGTCCTTGAATACAACCTACGTTCTGTATTTGAAGCCACCATCAGATACATGCATTCTCACTCCAACTTTTACTTACCCAAATTGGGAAACGTCATTTTTATTGTTTTACGTGGTATAATTTGATAAAAATATCTTATCATGTTAAGCATCTTGATGTCCATGATGGCATATTTCTGCTTTGACGGCCACTCGGATCAAGATAAGCCCAATGTCCTAAAGCTTTATGGGCAGGCGATTCCGTTCCCGATCCCCCCAACTCTCTTTCATGTAAAAGCATGAACCCCAATCACAATCACACCATGGCTTGACTTTATTATCAACAACAGTAAAGGATTCTCTCCTACACTTAATGTTCAATTATTATTCTCCTTATCCCCTAAAAACTCCAGACAAATCCTATAGTCAGTTTTGCAAGGACAAATAAGGAAATGACGGGAATATTTCTTTCTTCCCCAAACTCAACCACTCCTCCACTCGAACCCTAGTCCGTATCTAATAACACAAAGATTCCTCTTCTTAAAATGCCCCAGGTTACTTAAATTAAAGCGGCACAGAAGCCCCTTCCCATCCGCACTCGCATGAGTGGGTTAACTCCAAATGGAACCCGCCCACCAACTTGTTACGTCTTCACATGTGTACGTGTAGGCCATGTTGGCAATAGAAGGGCAAATCTGGAAATCCACGCACCCTAGCGAGATTAAATTTCCAATAATGCTACGCCACGGATGATGCGTTTTAGAAGGCGTTTTTGGCAGTTAGTGGGAATAGTAGAAATGCTGGGGGTGGGGGGTAAAAAGGGGATGATATTAATAGAGTTGAAGTTACGTGGAAGAGAAAATAGGGCAATTTTGAGTGGAGGAGTGAGGTAGACAGGGGACAGAGAAAAACAGGTTGAATAGAGATGATGTGTTGGGGGACAAGAAAGCGGCTTTTAATTTTGGATTGCCGGCTACAGAACGAGACATCTAACTCCCTTCATCCCCTTCCTTTCACTCCACGCCCTCACTCTCTCGTCCGTTACACGCCCCCAACTCAATTCTAAGTTCTAACACCATAAAATATTAACGAGGCCCACTCTTTTATACTTACTTATCATTTTCTTTCATCAAAACAAAGCCACATGCCATCGTCAAATTATTCAAATTTCACCCCATTTCCTTTCCTAATCGTCTACGTTATCATTAACTTTTCCAATGTTTTCGACTAAATTATAAGTTCAAATTATAGAAATAATTTTTTTATAAAAAAATACAAAGAGATAATTAAGACCCTGTTATCTAAATTAAAATTAGAATACTAATTTTAATCTCTAATTTAAATTTTCAGAGAAAAGAGTTTCTCCTTCATTCATTGGTGTGCTAATGAAATCTTAAATTCATGGTTTGCTCAATTGTGATGTTAACTTTCAACTTTTGCTTTCTTTCAAAAGGAGCCCATGTCCATTGTCTATATGTATTCATTACCTTTAACTTTGTTATGCCAAAGCATCCCACTTACGTAGTTTTTTAAAAAAAGTCCATCATCGAAGTGCCTGTGTGTTTACTTTGTTATGTGAGATGTTCCAGTCCAATTATACGATTATGAATTTGATGAACGAAATGGGAAGGGAAAAAAACGACGAGAATTAAGATTGAACCAGTGCAAAAAGTTAAGACTTTGCTTTCATTTTTTATCATTATTACTTAAATAATATAAAATTAAACTACATTATTTGAGAATCTAAGAAAGTGAAGAGAATAAAAATATATGTTAGTTTCTGTTTTATGTTTAAACACCTAATATTTAATAATTGGCTTATTAAACAAAGTATACAATATTACCGGGAAAAATAAAATAAATGTTGCTGAAGTCATCATTAGAAAAAAGATGAGGATGGAAAATTAAAAATGGTAATGATAAAAGGAGGAATGAACGGAGCACTCAAAAATCTCAAGGAGCAATAATGATGTCTCATTGGTGACAGAAATTAGGGTACACGCGTGTGCTTTTATGCGAGGGAAAGCTAACCCCAAACATTATTTTGCAATTTTAATAAGGATCGGGGGAATTTCATAACCATCATTAACTGCCACCACCTTCGCACGCTTTGCCCCTTTACAATCTCATTTTTTCATATATATTCCAAACACACAATTAATAATAATAAATACATGTCATGAACAGCACTTTAGATGATGTTTTTTATTTTATTTACTGATCATCCTCATCATCTGTCTGCCTACTAGTACTTGCCCACATCACCCATACGTCATTATTTGGTGCCAAACCTTACTGACCCACCTCCCATCTCGTCAAATTTTGGGCCTTTATTCAATTGCCATGGGCCATTCTCTAGATGGGCAGTATTGATTTGCATTTGTTATCACTAGAAGCAAAATAAATTATTAAAAAAGAAAGAAAAAGCATTCATGTTACCTAATCCTGATATATTATAGTTAATTGGAGATGTTTTAGTGCGTGCCAAATTCACAGAAAACCTTTTTTTTTTATAACATTTTGAGTATGTTTAACATAACATAAATAACTTTCTATTATCATATTATAACAATATATGAAAGGTGAGCTTTAGAACAATTGATATCTCTTTGTAAAATATAAATAAAAGATTACTTATAATTGACGACTCTGCTCCCGACCCTCATAAAGCAGAGAGGTTGTGCACTAGAATTTGCCCAAAAAAAAAACCAAGGAGAGGACATTATAACAATATATGATTATAATAACTTATTACTCACTGCCACTAATAAGTTCCATCAATCACATTTTATGACTACTCGGTAGAAAGCTTTGGGCCTTCAACAAGTGTTTTTGTTGCATTTGACATCATAATAGTTAAGAGGATTACTTTAGCTTATACTCATCAGAACTTACAACTATGAGAACAAGAAATATAAACCTTCACCTTACCAGCGGACCTAATAGGAGACATGTTAGGATTTAGCATTGACCAACCTTTCATCCTCCCTAATAACCGCACAGGAAATGGCTCCGAGAATGTTACATTATCATTTACGATAAACCAAACTGAAAATAAATCTTTCCTTGAATGGGATTGTCTGTTCTTCCTTTTGTCTACTCCCCACTTTTCCTATTCAAGAACAGATCTTCCGGGATATTGTCACTGCGTCGGGCCCCTCGACCGGAAGCCCTCCGGCTTTGACGCTAACAGCTAGCTTAACCGTAGTCATGTGTCAAAACCTCCTCTCATTAGGTCTCCAAGGCAAGCTCCATAAATATTATATGATGGAAAAAATAGGTCCATTAGACGTGCGCGATCCAAGACAACATCATGGGTCGAGGTAATATTGCTTTTCTAACCAAGTAACTAGTTTTGGGATAACGATTGCTATCAATTGCGACAAATTTAACAACCTCATTAGCGCCCTTGAATTGGAATTCAATTGTAAGAATTTTACACTAGTCGTTCGACTCCTGATATGTATTGGTAGATAAGTGACTTACGTAAGAATATGTTACACTGAAAAGTTTATGGTTGGTAGTGTTGAATGTCTGGCTATGGCAATACAAAAGTACGGTCACTTTAATTCTTCCTAGTTCAATTCCCTTTAATACCGTAACCTGACATTTTACATGAGAAAGCATGTGAAGAAGAAACCAAATATGAGTAATAATGAATGTGACATGTCTGACCAGAAACAATTAAAAATTTATTTTTAGTGATCCCTATCACTAGCTAGCTAGCAAACATCATCCCAGCATTGCACACGAGTGACATAGGAGCGATACTGATAGTTACGTTCTATATTTTTAGTTCTATATTATATATATATAATGTTTTTAGTTCTATTGCTTTTACCCTCTCTCAGATATTTTACCCAAATTCACCGATGTATGTAGGGCAGCATCGCCTTGAGCTTTCTCTTTCATTATCTATAACAATTTTCAGAACTTTTGTTTTTAGTATGGAAAACAAGATTTTGGTGTCAAACTCAAAACGGAAGGTTGTTTGTACGTGTTTAGAAACAGTTGCCAAATCGAATCCGACTATAATAGGTGATTGACAACTCCAACTCCAAGTTACTATTATGAATTCAAGGCTGTAAAAAGTCAAAAGTTCTCTTAACGTCAGAGTATCCATCTTGTAATGTGCAATTGCGTCTGGATATTATTGGATGGTTCGAGTTTGACTTGTTAATCTGCTCATTAACAAGTCAAAGTTCAAAATTTCAAGATAGTCCCCTGCAAAACTTCCTACGACCGAATAACAATGCTTCTTCATTATGTTAATAAAAATTGCTTAGACAGGTATTGTGGTGGTGAAATTTTCAAGTTATATGGTAAACCGGGAGAATCAATAGATAATCACAATAATTACTAAGATTTATTTCCGTTGATTATTTGGTTGTTACAAAGCATGGAGCCCAATTGCTGATATCTATAACAATCAATTTTTGCATGCATAAGACATTTAAGTATAAACTCTTTCTTACGTAAGTTTCTGTAAATCAATTCCGACATCATGGCTGTATTTGGTTATGCGGTATAGTAGGGATAAGTATTTATCCACCGCAGTTTCTTTACGTAGTCACATGTTTGGATCTGCGAGTAATAGCCGGAAGTTGGAAGAAAGTGCGGTGCCATCGTGGAAATTGATAAGCAGAAAGATGGTTGCGGTAGGAAAGTACTTCTGCGGTAGAAATTCTACTTTCCATTAATAACCTTATGATAATTATTATTTTCCATTATACCCTCAACTAATAGAAAGCAAATCCAACGTATTTATAATTTATATTTATATGACTAATAATATATATTTTATAAAATATTTTATTTACTAAATTTATTTTATTTATATTTTCTTATTTTAATTTAATATTTTATTATTTATAA
>JANQAP020000162.1:659001-676849 GCA_026874005.2 Erythroxylum coriaceum
CTAGAAAAGGGGAGTTTTGAGAAGACGACCCGATAATGATAAGTCTTATGATTTTCTGAATGTTAGACTCCGGAAACGGGGCCTAACATCTCATATACCCAAAATAGAAAATATTTATATCATTCTTTCATCAAAATTTTTGCACTCATCCTATACATAAAAATTAGGTCATAAACACCTCTCTTCATTTATCAACTTTCAATACCATTATAATGATCATTCTACCTCAAAAACATCTCTATAATAACTTATGAATTATCACTCATCATAACACAAAAACAAGACATAAATATGTCCATTTATTCATCCACGACACACATATATTCAACACCTTTTTCACAATCAATTAATATTGAAATAATCACCATATTTGTTTCATTTATAACAACCCATGAAGATTAACGTGTAACTTACTTGATTAAACTACAAGCTTCTTCAAAATCACGTAAACCCTAGCTATAAAACATCACACGATCATTAACTTTCTAGGGTGGTTTAGGTTAGGTTTTTAGTCTAAGATGAAGTAGACAAGAATCTTGAAGTAGCTAGTGATGAAAGATGATAGCAAAGATCAACGTGGTGAGGATGAGAAGAGAGTGTCATAGAGAAGAGAAAGAGAGAAGAAAGTAACGAAGAAGATGAAAGCAAGAAACAAGTAAAAGACAATGAGATGGTCTTTCATTTGGCTAATTCGTGAGGTAGATACATGGCATGGCAAGTGACACTTGTCACTTGCCACATGTCTACTTCTTATGGATCTCCACTTGACTCTTTTAATAACTAGTCCATTCGTCCTCTAATTTCTAAACCAATTGTCACCCAATTTTCAATACCACGTGTCAATAAATCCTAAAGTCACTTGTTAATAATTTCTATTGCCATTTTTCATTTATATCTATTACCATAAATCAATTGTCTTACCACTTGGCATTTTTCCTAGTCCAAAAATACCCAAAATTTCAGAAATCTCCCAAATTTTCACCAAAAATTCTAAATCAATAATATAATTCACCAAATCAAAAATCAAGACATAATATTCACTATTGACATCATAATCACTTTAAAATCATTTATACCTAGAAAATATCAAATGAGTGCATGTATAGTCTTTGTAATGTGTATTAAAAATCAAATTCACGTGCATGTGTGTGTATGCATGAGCATGAAATGTATTTCCTAATTTCTCAATAATATTTCTCATGTACAGTGGTCTAGGACCCTTTGTCCTAACCCTTAATAACAGAAACGGGTTATTACATCTTAAGTTAAAATTAATTCCAAGTTTCAAGTTTATAAGAAAGTGTTTCATAAAGAGATTAAGAACCTTTTACTTTTGAAGTACTTCCCCTTTTATTATTAGAGGTTACATATAAGAAAACATGGTGATGTAGATATATGGAAATATGGTTACCTTAAAAGGGTTAATAGCCTAAGCTACAACTTTTTTAGGGTATGGGAGTATTGTCGCCATAAATTCTATCATATAACTTTTTTAAAGTGCTTATGGATTTAATGGTGGGCTTTAGTTGAGCTACCAATAGGACTTATGACACATCGGGTTCTTTATAATCATAAAAGCCCTTTTTATTGGGATTTTATTCATCATTTATCCGTACAATCTTGATATTTTCTTATGGTCACATCAAGGTTTTCAAACAAAAATTGATAACAAATAAGTCGATTTGTAACATTACACTAGGCAAGTGGGTCACTTTTTGAAGAATTTTTAAGGAGGCCTTGAAGTTCATAAAGGTCTTGCAATTTTGACCTTTAATCTTACTTGAACCATTGGTTGTCAATATACAAACCTGTTGGATGAGCTCCTCAAAACCTTTACTTTCTCTTGAAAATTTCACTAAAACAACAAGCAACCTATATTATGAGATTTGTGACGTGTGAGCATCCTAATATTTTTACAAAGACCTAAAGTTTTCTAAAAAAGGTATGTCTAGTTCCAGTAGAAGCAGCTCAGTAGTAAGATGACCAACTTGTTAGGATCTTCATCCAGGATTGTACCTAAGGGTACGAGAGAGAATAGCAATAAGCATTTAGTGCAAGTAAAGAGACATAATTGGCCTTTAGCCTATATCAGATTCTAAGAAACATTGATAGGTATAAAATTGAGAGCTATAGGGGTCAATTGAAACTTGCAAATTTGGAAGAGTTATTTACTAGTTTCAACATCCCCTAGTATATTTGTGTGTCAACCCTTTGTAGAGATGAGAGGGTTTATATTCTTAGGCCTAGAGAGATTATTGTATACTTTGATGCCTTTAAGAATGATATGAGGCTATAACACTTAACTACAAAATTAGCAAGATAATTTATTTTTAATCTAGAAAGAAAAAGAAAATGTAAACCTTAGAAAAAGAAATATATAAACTAATAGTTTAAGAATTTTAAAATCTAATTGGAACCAAATAAAAATAAAATAAAGATTGAATTTTTTGGGTGATTTGATTATGTGATCTCTCTCTTTTTTGTTCGAGATATTATGTGAATGAATTGACTGAAGTTTAATTTAAAATAATAAAAAATAGCTTTTTTATTATATGGTCCACAATATTATTGATGATTTAGACCTACGTCTAAGGCAGCTATACTCTCATTCTTAGATTATAATCATATGCTATATGGTAGTTTGCTAACTAAGAGAGGCTAAGCCTTCTTTAGAACTTTTTTAATTTATGAATCAAATTAGGCCTTCAAGAAAGCATTTGGGATGGTATAGGCTCAACTTTGAGCCTAGGATGAGGCTCTCTTTCTCCCTCTAAAGGACATATAAGTGGATGAAGAAGTTTTTGTTCCTTAGTTTAGAGGATAATAGTAGTTGGTCATTTAGGGTTATATAAAAAGATGTTATCCCTATTTAACCAGAGGTATACAAACCACATAGTGCTACATAATCTAGTGTGAATCTTGTTATATAAGAATCTTTACCTACCCAAAAGAAGCAATGTTGGAAGAGAACGTCCTGTTAGAATTTAGGGTCTCAAATACAAAAATGCACACATTTTCTTCCTTTCTTGCTTTATTTCATTTTAGGTCTCTGATTATTTAACATTTTTGATTATATAGAAAACATTGTAAAAAAGTTAATGAATAAGGTTATAAGAAAGGATTAAATAATGTTATGGATACCTTAAAGAAGAGGAACAAAGATGCTCAATTGGGGTAGGAGGTCGTTTCTATGGAGTGAGCTGACAACCTTCATGCGGAAGTTGTCAAAGAGGTAGCACTGCTGCCACGCTTCCTATTGAACATACTTTACTTTTTAACAAGCCTAAGGAAGAGGATTTTTTACCCTCACTGGGATATAAAGTTGAAATATTTTGTCTTCAGAACTAGTAGTGTGGATTTGTAGGTTTGTAAAGGTATGGTTTCCCTAGGAACGAGCATTGTTTAAGTAAGGGAACATAAGAAACCCTTTGTTCCTTAAAAAAGCACAATATGGCTCGAGTAAGTTTCTTAGGGTTGTGTGTTCATTAACATGTGTGATTGTCTTTATCATCAATGTTCTTGTCCTTCCTGATTCACCTTTACTTAAAGGCCTTACACTCTTTGGTTATTTACAATGGTTAGGTTATTTTAGAGATTGAGAGGTTTATTTGTAAGAAAGATTAGTTGAAAAGTAACATGGAGTTGTTAAACAAAGATCTTGCAACACTGAGAGAGACCAATGCTGGAGAGGTAGCATAGCTAAAGCAAGTTTATGAAATGTTTAAGTGTACTTTTCAATAACTCACCACAACCAATAAGCTGCTGAAAGAGGCCATGTGTGAATAAGCCACTGGTGAGTATAGGATTTAGATTTATAGGGAATTTTTAGATAGTAAGATTTTTTAATCACTCAACTATGACAAGATAATTGATTCCTTCATCAAAGATTTTAATGGGTTTTGAATATTGTTGAGGGTGAGACATCCAAACCTAAATGTTGATGACCTACTCTTTGGAGATGTGCTTGTCAAAGCCAACATCACTAGAAGAAGTGTAAAGGATGATAATCACAAGGATGAATTTGTAATATTGCTTCTGAATTGCAATAACAAGCCTACTACTAATGTTCTCTCTCTGATCAACGATGAAGTTACTTTATATGCTTGGTCAATCCTTTAATGTGAGGGAACAAATTTTATGGCCTTTTAGAAACATGTCTTATTAATGCTTTGATGATTTGTGTTTTTTATTTTAATTCTAGCATCTTATTTTTTTGACATTTTGTTAGATCTTTTTAAGTGTTTTGTCATCTGTTTTAGCATTTTATGATGTTGTTACATAACTGCCCTTGATAGGTCTATAATTTTTATATGAATTATTGGTTAATTTTTGTTTATACAATCACCATTTGCAAATTTGCATCCTTACTATACAAAATACTTGTTCGTCTTTGTTTGCAATATCATCACTAGCAAATCTATATCTTATCATGTGAACTCTCGTCTTCATTATCACAATTACCGCTGATTGATCTATATATTTAACATATTAAATCTTGGCTCATCTTTGTTTATAATCTCCATTGGCATATATATGTCTTTAATGTGTAAACTATTGATTAATTTTGTTTACACAATCACCATTGATAGATCTGTGTCTTACCATTCTAACTCTTTATTTTTGTTTACACGATCTCTATTGACAAATCTACCGCTTAGCATGTGAACTCTTGGTTCAAAATTATTTATGCATTCTCTATATGGAGATTTGTGTCTTTGACGCGCAAATTTTGGCCTTGGCTTGTCTATTTTTATGATTGCCATGGAAAAATTTGCATCATAGTGTGCAGAATATTGGTTCATCTTTTCATATGCTTATAGAACCCTTTATAAAATTATGGAAAATTATCACGTTGAACAAATATGTAGGTAAAATTTAGTTTAGATCTTTCAAAAGTATCAAGTTAAAATTTTTCATTCATACATTTGTAAAGATTAGCTGCCAATTCCTTTATATTTTTCATTCTTACATTAATGAAGTAGGAACTTACTATAACAACTTCAAATATTGAACGAAATTACTTCAAATGACTTTAACTATCAAGATATAAGCATGAATATTAACCAAATTCACCCTTGATATTATACCATATTACATCATTCCTTACAACTTTCTATTTGAGAAGTATCAAACTTAGACTAAAATTATTTAAGTATATACTCCAAATAAAATCTTACGTAAGACTAGTCGATTGGTATAGTCTTAATGTTAAACCTAGTATGTATCTAGCTAAACCTCTAAAGGAAACTTATGGTTGGAGATCATGTGTCATTTTTCTCTCTCTTAAAGATGGTACTAATTGGCAGTTTAGGCAAGTTTAGGGGAAGTAAATTTATATTTTAATAAGAGGATAAAATTCGATGAGTTACTAAAGCTTCAAGATAAAGCTTTATTGAATTAAAAAAAACCTTTCCCTCAAACAAACAACTATTAAAAAGAGAATTTTTAATTGGATGTAAGTGTTATAGTTTGACAGGCCTATATATTTTTCATCTAAATATTTGCCTTAACTTTATATCATTATATTCTTCACACTAATAATGAGTTTTAGTAAGGATGGACTTTAGTAAGATAATATCTACTGATTATAATCGAATGACTTGGCTTATCTGAAAAGCAAAAAGATAGAGAACTCTGGGCTAATGCCTTATACTGCTCCCTCGAAATAAGATAAAGGGAAGATTGTTCGATCTAAAGATGCGACATTTTATCCTCTTTGGAATGTGGAAGTGGACAATTTCCGTTTTGGACAAAATGAGATTAGGCACTAGATTTGTAAAGGAATGGTTATTATAAAGTACAAAAAAATCATATATAACGAGTTATAGGAGACCATCTAATATCATCTAAAGCACCATTTTACTTTGAATTTAAGAATACTTTGACTATGTACATTTTGTAATAATTATATTATTATAATTCAATCTATTAACTAAATAGTGATTTGTAATAAGTGAACTTATGTTGAGATGGATAGGTTTTTTTTAGTGCAATAGGGAGTTGTTGTAACAAAATGAGAAGATTGTGAAGGAGTTAGCTTATGTGAAGGGCAAAAATGAAAAAGGAGATAACTGAGATGAGCAAACTTATTAATGCTCTTGAAAAGAAGATTAAGAGTTTAATTGTAGACTATTATAACAACCAAAGTGAATATTTCACATGAAAAGAGTACAAAGTTGAAAAATGAATTTTGTAACTTGAATAAAAGGATTCAAATTATACTTAGAATATTCTAATGTGTTTTCAACAATAATTATTTTGGATATTCTTTTGGTTTGTTTGTTTAATAATAAATAATTTGGATGAGTTTTTAACTTAGTATATTTTGGAAGGGTATTTTACCCTAAATATTTTCTATATACACACTAAGGTGTTTTTGGTAGTGCTCCTCATATTATGGAATTTCTTTCAAGCTTAAAAAACTTTGATTGATAATAATCTTAATATATATATATATATATAAGATAATGATATTTGTATGATCATACTTAACTACATTGCTATTTCTTAATATCACTTTCTTTAAATTTGACCAAATTACATTTTTAAATAATAATTTTAAAACTTTCATTAGTAATCAGTTTAACCCTCCTTTGGGTGCCATTATAGACCAATAGATAGAAATAAAGAAAACAAACTTAAAATAAACCTATTACAAATAAATGTCTTAAGTTTTGTTTATATTTAGGATATCTCACTGCTGTCTTATTAATCCAAATGACAAGTATCAGGTATGACAACTTTTCAAATTTTATATAGATAAATCCAATTTACGACAAGCTTTCCCTTTACTTCCAATCTATATGTTACATATATTCCTCTTAAGACTAGACTGCCTTATTTTAGGTCATGAATTATAGTTCTTTATAAGTTGAGCATCTGTACCTTTTGTTGGTATGTTACTTTTTTTAATCTTTCCTTCCTCCCTTTTTTTTTTAACAAGATCTAATTGGAATTGTAAGTTGTTTTTATTTCCACCTTCCTAAAAGTTGGCTATTCATAGATTTCAATTTTAGAGATTAATACCTCAACTCTAAAGGCTAGAGTAAAATAACATTCTCTTATGGTGATCCTTGGAATAGTTATGTATGCACAATATATACAAGACAATTTTTCAAGATAATTTTCTTTTGTTTGAGTTACTTTTATGTTTGATTCTTAAAGGATAGTTCTGTATGTCACTTTAACTAAGCTAATGATTTAAGGATGTATTATGGAGGAGACTTTTTGCTTGATACCTTTAGACTTAAGGGAACACAACACTAGAACATGTTATGTCTTATTATTAGTTATTTTGTAATTTTAACTTTGTTAAGATTTGATGACTATGTTATAATTTCCTTGTAAGCATGCACTAGCGTCACTTCCTTCCTCTCTAGAGGCTCCATTTATATAAATGATCCATTACATCGATGTTAGATCTAAATTTTTTGCTTTTAATACTTTAAATAATATTATAAAGATTGTAATCACTTGTAACTTTATAAATCTTCTCAAGATATAGTGGATTATTCACTTAATTCAAATCTCCATTTGAACATTCTTTTTAGAACTTCATGTCTATGAAGATTATATTGGAGAGGCATATTTGTGACTACATTTATAACATATGTCTAAAAGTAATATATAGGCTTTTATCTATCATAAATAATGACAAAATGAGTTTCTCGATGTTCAAATATCTTGACTCTAGGCACTATAAAATTTGACTTATGTTATAAATTATCATTTGATTATTAATATCTCTTACTAGAACTTTACATATGGCTTCTTCAGAAATGAACATGTTTAAGAACAAGTCTTTGATATGCAGTAGCATAGCTAGGAGTGAGGGATTCCTGAAGTACTCCTTTAAATCTTTGAATGCTTTTTAACAACTTGCATTCCATTCAAATTTTTTTAGTTGTCTCAAAATTTAAAGAAAAGAGCAAATACTTATCCATAGAATTGAATGAGAATCGTGCTAAGTTAACTATCCTTTTTATAAGTTTTGAATGTTTTTGTTGATCTTAATAGTTGCCATGTTAATAATGATTATAATCTTTTAAGGATTTTCCTCCATTTCTATTTGGCATACCACAAAGAATAAGATTTTTTTATAAAAATGAACACATATTTCTTTAGATCTTCATTTTGTACCTTCATATGGTGGAAAAAATTTTCAAGCAAGTATATGGTATGGCCTTATTTGTTTATAGTTCTTTGCTACCACACCATTAATATTTACTAATATCTAGTACATTAAACCAACATTTTTTAGTTTGAAAGGCATCACTCAATAGTAGTTGATCTTATTGTAGGTAATTAAAGATTATCTTACGTTAATTTGGCTCGTACATTTAAATATTGTTATAACTTGAGTATGCATCTATAAAATCATAGCCACCTTTTTCAAGTGTATGAAGTCCACACACATCCTTTATTTGTCATTTGCCTTTATGATTATCATAATGTGTTCTAACCATTACAGGTAATCAAATTTCTTAATGAAACTAACCTTAATTATCAATTTTTCTTATATCACCTATTGCGTCACTTCAACGATGACCTTTTTCTTCTATTTCATAGGTTCAAATTTGGGATTTATGTTTCGTCTATGCATTATCAATTTCAGATCAATTTCACACATATTTGTGGGTATCCAAGTGAATACCATGAAACTCTATTTCTTGTCCTTTTTAATAGATCCCTAACGTTACTAGCAAAATTATATTTCCTCCCATATATATCAAGTCTTTACTGAAACTGATTAATGGTGAATATGTTAAATTTAATTAAATATTTTGTAGTCCTATTTCTTAGAAGAGGCTATGAAATAAGAAATATACCAAGCTCCCATTATCTATCGGTATTCTCTTCACCTTATAGTTAAATATCATTACTTAATGACAATAACATCTTTATGTTTATTAAGCAACTATACTCTTTCTTCATCTTCAAATCCTATTTGGCTTGCTTTTTTCCTCTTTACACTTAATATTACATTAATATATGTCTTCTCATGACTCGTCCAAGTCAAAATTTTAAGGTAAGTTATACTAGTCTTAGATATTATCTAATTATTTCATTTATAATGTTCTCTATTATGTTATCACATCCTTTTCTTTTATAGCTTCATAAGCATCATCTTGTGCTCTTGTACCTAGGCTCGTAATTTTATTTTTGGATAGGTTCACATTATTGGGATTTATTTCTTTAGTTTTTTGTAGGAATTGCTTTGGTTTCCCCTTCACAGTAACTCTTTATTCTCCTCTTTATGTTTATGCATTCCTCTATGTCATGTCTTTTATAATAAACAAGTATATAATATTTATAAGTTCGTTAATGGTATTGGTTTTGTTAGTTTGATCAGGTCTTTTCTTCATATATAGTTTAGGATTTGATTAAAACTAGCATTCAAAGGTTACAATTGTGCCTCAACTACTTTATATTAATTCAAACTTTTACCTCCTTTTATTTACTTCTTATATGTATTTGTGTAACTCAAATTTATATCTACTTTTTATTTTGGTAAGTAGTTTTTTTTGGCAAATATTCTTCTTCTTCTATGTCTTTGTCTTCACGAAGGCTAATATTTTCTCGACCCTTTTTTGAAAGTATTAATAGCTTGAATTTAGGTTCAAAATTTGAGTTGTCTTTAAATGAAATCTCTTCACTTACTATAATCATATAATTATGATTATTTAATTATGATAGGATGTTTTTCTTTCTATTTTTACACCAAAAGAAAATGTATAAATTGGATATGTATATTTTTCTTTTTCTTTAATGAAAATGTAGCTTATACATTACACATTCATGGTATTAAAAGCCCATAACAAATTTTTTTCCTTGCCTATTAACAATTTTAATCACCCTTTCCACTCATCAACTGTAAGATATTATTTTCCATTAACTCCAAATCTGATACCAAACACCATAACTCAAACACTGACATTCACAACACTTTTAATAAGTTTCATCACTATCACCTTTGGTGTAAGTAATTGTTTGATTTGGAGAAACCAAGTACAATCAATACTCTTACTTGTGACCTATTTGTTTATGTTAGGGGTAGCATCCACCACCTCTAAAGCTTAGCATGTCCACCCCTGACTACAAATCTCCCAAATTCCTTTAGTGGTTAAAGATGGAGCGACTTATCTATTATTGTTTGACTACAACTCTCTCTCTTGCTATTACATCACTAACTCTAAGATGCACCACACCTTGTACCTTTAGAAAACCTTTAAAATACAAATTTTTATAGTATATCACCACCCAGTGTCACTTTTATGATGTCATCTCCACACTATTAAGCAAGGTGACTCCTCTATCGTATAGTACTTATCAATTCTCTCCTCCACCATTAAAGACCTCACTATTATTGAAGATTTAATTTTTGATGAAGATCTTGTTTTATTTGCTTTCAATAGACTGACATTAAACTACAAATCCTTTGTCACTATTATGGATAACCACGACACTCTACCTTTGTTCTTAAACCTCTATGCCAAACCCCTTCTCTATGAACAACATGTTACTAACTACCATTCCCTTAATGTCGACTTACCTGAAACTGCATTTGTGGTGGTTATAAATCCTAGCAATAGAACTTACAAAAATAATGACCAATGAGGCAACCACCATCGCAACAATAAAGGAAAAAGTAACTATTATCTAAATTCATCAAATACTAAACTCCATTTTTTCAATTATCCCACCTCCTCATCTATTGGGTAGGGTCATCAGACTAACTAAAATTCTATTTCATCGTGCCAAACATGCCAAACCCATAACCTACCTTTATTTTAACCAATATTATTTACCCTAGTCTAATAACCCATTCGGCCTAATTACACAAACAACACTCATAAATACCAAATTTGTTACAAATAGGGTCATATTGTTGGAAGATGTCAATTTAGGTATTTTGAATCCCATAATGCCTAACCTACCTCTTCAAATCACCTTCAAATTGCTTTTACCACTATGAATCTTCAAAATGAACCCACTAGCACCCATCTTACCTCAATTGACATAGTTGAATGGTTACCAAACATAGTTGTAACATGTTATATGGCTTTTAATTTATAACTTGTTGAATCTGTGAGACCATATGAAGGACCCAACTAAGTGCTCATTAGTAATAATAACACTCTTTCGATTACATCTACTGTCACACTAATTCCCCACATACACCCTGAACCTCTTTTTGCTTGTGATATTTTAATTATCCCCAACTCACCTATAATCTTTTATTTGTTTCCAAATTTGTTAAAGACAATTCTTCTTCTATTGAGTATAACGCTTGTTATTATATTATGAAGGATTTATAAACTAAGATATCACTTTTCGAAGTAATATCTACAGTAATCTCTACCCCATATAAATCACTTAAGCTTTTAATAATTTTGTTGCTCTTACAACCTATCATGTTTTCTCTGACATTTTACATTATTATCTTGGATATCTTTGAAATAAAACTCTTTCTTAATTGTCAAGTGCTTTATGTAATAAACTTATTCATTTCATGCTTCTAATGTAAAAGTACTTGATTGTCTTTGGGCACCATTTTTCCATTATCTTTATCAAAATTTTTTATTCATTTCACATGGATCTAACTTTTAATTTATAAACCACAAGCCATTCACTAATTTTAACACTTTAAAATTCACATTGGAAGCATGGTTCCTACCACCACCAACATTTTTTAAAGTGATGGATCTAATGAACTCATCAAAACCCTTTTTGCAACCTTAAAACTCATGGAATTCCATACTGTCTCTCTTGTCCTCACACTCTCCAACAAAATGGACTTGATGACTATAAAATTCGACAAATTAGAAACTTGCCTCACTCTTCTTATTCATGCCTCTCTTTCTAATTTTTTTTTATATGAAGCCTTTTCTACTACCATGTATCTCACAAACCTTTTTCCTATACCTATTATCAATTATAACTCATGTTATGGCACCCTTTTTTAGCCAAACCTAACATTTCCCATCTTTGTGTCTTTAGATGTCATTATTTTTGGACCCAAACGATCTGATAAAGGTTAACATTGCTTTGACCCCCCAAACCAATAAAATTTATATTTCTTGACATTTTTGCTTCATTAAAGTAGAGTTTTTATAAGTTTAAACACCCACTATTTCTACAACTAATCCTTCATCCTCCATCATTCAAATATCCTTACCTTTACTTCCACCATCTTTACTTTCATGAACACAATCTATATCTCTGTAAACTACCTCTATCTTGAACCATTATCACCTCTACCACCCTCAATACATCAACATCCAATGTTCACTCAAACTCGAGACAAAACTTTTATGCCTTGTAACTTCTCTCACTATGTCACTTATCATACCCCCACTCAAGAATTTGATCCTAATTCTTTCACCCAACCTAAAAAACTATTCCACTGGTATCAAGTTGCATAAGATGAGTTTAAAACCCTATATTATAGCCAAACTTGGACTTTGTCCCTCCTCTACCTAAATATCAACATTATTGGTTGTAAATTGGTTATCTATACTAAAAATAAACCAAATGGCTCTATAAAGTGCTATAAACCTCGTCTAGTTATTAAAGGATATCACCAATCTCTCAGTATTGAGTGCATTGACATGTTTAGCCTTGTTATCAAACCAACCATTATTCAGATCATTGTCACAATAACTGTCACTAAAAATCGGCCAATTTGTCAACTTGATGTAAATAATACTTTTTCCCATGTTAATGTTCAAGAACCTGTCTACATGATTCAACCACCAAGTTTTGTTAATCCCAATCATTCCCATTACATCTATCATCTATATATTGTCTTTTATGGTCTCAAACGAGCTCTATATACTTAGTTTTATTAATGGAGTTAAAAACTTCTTGACCTCAACTTTACTCCCTCAGAATCCAAAAACCTCTCTCTTTATTCATTCCACCTTCACTGACACACAATCCTCTTCATTTTCATGGATGATATTTTGGTTACAAATTCTTCATGATCCTTCATCTTCTCTCTCATCCATAACATTAATAGTACCTTTTATAATAAATACCTTGGATCCGTTCATTACTTCCTTAGAATTGAAGCTAAATTCATACCAAATGGCCTTCTCTTTACAAAAACAAAATTCACTTAAGATCTTCTTACTCATACCTATTTTTCAAATTCCAAACCTATACCAACATCTATAACTTCCATCTTACCTCTCTCTAAAAATCATGACACTCCCCTCTCTAATCCTATTGAATATCATAGCACCGTAGTACTTATTAGTACCTATGTCTCTCCCTTATTGATATTTAATTTGTTGTTAACAAAGTCTCATAATTTCTTCATTATGCTATCGACATTCACTACATTGTACTTAAACGGATTCTTTGATATTTACGATCAATAACCTCTCATGGCCTACATCTAGCTAAAACCTTAACCCTCATCTCAATGCCTACTTTGATGTTGATTGGCTGGTTGTCCTAGAGATCATCATTTACCTCTAGCTATTGCATTTTCTTTGGATCTAATCTTATTTCTTAAAATGCAAATAAAAAACCCAATCGTACTTATTATAGTAGTTGAATACATGTAGTATTGCATTTGCACCTTAAATTATGTTGGATCACATCTCTTTCTGGTAAAATTGGCTTATTTAATCTAAAACCCACCTTATTGTATGACAATCTTATTGATGTTCCTTATCGTAGATACAGTTTCTTATGCTTGTACCAAGCATATTAAAATTAACATTTATTTTGTCAGAGACATAGATTGCAAAGAAAGTTCTCTTTACCCATCATATTCCAGCTAAAGCATAAATCACTGATGTCATGACCAAAACTCTTGCATCTACTATTGTTTGTAAATTTTGAGACAAGTTCACTATTGCTTTGCAGTTAAGCTTAGAAGGGAAGATAAGATTTGAAGATTTTAAAGTATCTTTCTCATAATTGTAGTGATTTCATATTATTCTCCTGTGTATTTTCTAGAACCACAATCATGTAATTGTGATCATGCAATTATGATAAGATATTTTTCTTTCTATTTTTATTTTTAAAGAAACTGTATCATACTACATATATTGTTCATAGCTTATACATTGCTCTTTCATTTCAAATGCATTTTTAATTGTCTAAACTTGACTATTAATATTATGGAGAGTTTTTAATACAAATCTCTTACAATTAACATGTGTTGAGTCAGTAACTCCATATAAATCTATAATTTATTCAAATCTCATTGCGGTTTATTGGATTTATAATTTCATTGTAAATTTTCAGTGCTGATAACTTGAATTTTAGATATGAAAATTCTTTTAGAAATTCACAAGCAAATGGGTTGTCCAAATCTACATTAACCACGTCCTCACTTTACGGTCGTGGCGTCTTCAAATGAACTTGTTTTGAAGAGTTTCAAGCCTGTGCGTTGGTTGTATCCATTTGTGGACAACCTGATTAAGTTTTTGTAAGATAACTAGTGGTAACAGTCGAATTTCTTGCTCCAGACTATCCACTATAGCGGGGAATAGTCATTTAGATCACGGTTGTGTGGATCCTTGATCAGATTTTGTGTCGATGCATCACTACTGATAGGTTTGGGCATCCGAAGTCCCCGTTGGAATTCATGACAAGTCTCAATTCTATTGGTTTTTTGTCAAACATTTTAATATTTATTTGATGTAATAGTAGACCTGCGAAGTAGAACATCGAGATTAGACAGGACTATTGAAATTCCAGTTCTATTCCAATTATACTGTTTTAATCATATTTTATTAAATCTTATCCACACGTTTACATAGACTGTAAATATGTGAATAAAATTTAATAAAATATAATAATAACGAAGAGTAGATCTGGTCTCATTAAAATTTTAGTCACCCACCAGAATCTTGACAAGTAAAGAAATTTAGCTGTATGCGAGTACTTGAGTTGCGAGTTACTCGCGTTAGTGAGACGTTTATAGCGTTTTCGAATATGCATGTGGGCTTGCACGACCTCTGACCCTGCAATCATGGACTACCATGATTAACGTAACTTTCGTGTTGACTGATGGGTTAATTTGTTACGATGGAGATCTTCTCTCACTTTACCCTTGACCAATTCAAAGAAAAGCTCACTTCTGTTGGCTTACTGACCAGGTTTGGTCTGGAGCTTTTGTGAACAATGGTGTCCTTGAGTTGGTTGTTGTCCTTTGTTTTACATACTCCGTGATCATAAGAGAAGATAGTTTCTTGAGGCATTTTTGGTGATTGGACTACACATTTTCGTATATACATCACTGCTCACTTCCCTTGTGAGCAAGTAAGTTGAGACATATTACCTAACGAACCATGTGCCTTCTGAGACTGAGACGCACACCTCCCCCACACCCCTTAATTTCCTTGTTTCTTTCTTTCCTTCTTGTTCTCTTACACCAAAATGCAATTTTTAAATGTCCAACCATTATGTACTGTCATTCTACCAGTATAGCTGTATCACAAAAATCCTACCCTAAAATTAAATACTAGAGAGAAGGTTGTTATTATGTACAAGTTTAATTTATATGCTATGAATTATCTAAGATCAAATTAAGCAGATGGTTTATGGTAGATTAACGTGATGCAATGTAATAAAAATTATTAGTGCAAGTTAATACTGTGACAGTCTTTTGTTGAATGATAGATAAAGCCAAACATACAAATAACATGGTATTGAAGTGTATTATAATTTTTAATTTTACTTCAATCTTGTCTAAAAAATTATAGTAATATAAATTTGATGTAGCTATCTCTTTATTTCAATTAATATTACTTTTCACATATTTCTCATATAAACAATAACCACAATTAATATAAAAAAGATCATTTAAATATCATACAAATATAAAAATAAGAATAATACAAAGTAATTAAAAGTTTATAATTGACATCATATAGTAAAGAATAATTACATCAAAATATCATATATTAAGAATAATATAGGTCTATAAATATAATAATAAGAGTTTAGGATGAGAAACACAATAAAGTAGAAGTGAGATTTGAAACAAAAATATTTACAATTAAAAGTTATATATTTATTTTGTGACAAAAGGGTCAATTTTGAACCTAAGTTTTACACTAATCAACAAATTTAACCCTAAAGTTTTAGAAAATAGAAATAAGACACTAAAATTTAAAAAACGTTTAAATATAACCTCACAATAACGGAAAAACTGAAGATCGTTAGTTTTTTGTTAGGTGAGTGATAACCTGACAGTTTTTAATATTAATTTATTAACATAAATAGCAAGAAAAGAAAATTAAGTGACTAAAATCTATCTTATTTATGACATTATAGGTTAGGTCATATAAATGAAACTAAAATCACAAAGTTACACAAAGAATGATATTTGGATCTTTTTGATTATGAATCATATGAAACTTGTGAATCATGTTTGTTGGGAAAGATGACCAAACTATACTTTAGTGGAAAGGGAGAACGTGCTAGTAAGTTACTAGAGCTAATACATTCAGATATATATGGGCCTATGTCCACTAGTGCTCGAGGTGGATTTTCTTATTTCATAACCTTCACAAATGATCATTCAAGATTTGGTTATATGTAGTTGATGAAACAAAAGTCTGAATCATTTGAAAAGTTCAAGGAATTGAATCATTTGAAAAGTTCAAGGAATTTAGAATTGAGGTTGAGAAACAAACCGGTAAAAATATTAAGACACTTATATCATATTGAGGTGATGAATACTTAAATCACTAGTTTCTTGGTTACTTAAAAGAGAATGAGATTCTCTCATAATACACTCCTCCTACAACTTCACAACATAATGGAGTATTTGAGAGGAAAAATTGTACTCTATTAGATATGGTGCGTTCCATGATGAGTCATGCTGTAGCACCCCACTCTCATCCGACACGTGCCCGTATATCCATTAGACATCCGAGCACATGCTCAGTGGAAGCAGTGCGCTAGAGCAGTCATCTCACTTATCATGGCATCATAATTAAAACACAATTAGTAGTTTGTTTAAAACTCAATTCCTCATTTTCATTTCATAAAACATAATGTACATTGTAGCATTACATATATCATCCGTATACATAATATCAGTAGCTTATCAGAGTTTACAACTTTGTTTAAAAATATGCTACATGAATGAGGAACTATACAAAAACTCTAGCTAACTCTTCAGTCTCAGTTGACCGACCTTTGAGCCATTTCTTGAGTCGAAAAGTAGTACTAAGTTTCTTCTAGAACCTCTTAGTAACTAAATTTCCTCTCTCGTATCAAAAAGTCAACGTTGCAATTTTGGTGAGTTTTATGAAGTCAGTGAGCTAACCATCCTCGATGAATCACTCATAACAAACACATAATAGTTCACAATACACATTCAATTTATAGATAAATGATAGCACCTATAGCACATCACTTCGCCAATCATCTTATAACATCTAATATCACTTTGTTCGCAACTCACATTCAGAACAGTTCAAACTATTTATTCTATCATTTAAGACATACATATCAAATATATATGCAATGCTCATGAGACTCTCTTTCGTTGTTGTGACTGAGTGCCTTTTTCACTGTCCCATATCTATTGTAGATATCGGGCTCAGTAATAACTTTCCCGTATCCTTTAGGGATATTGGGCTCATTATACATAGTGAGCCAGAGGCTCTTACCACATTTTGAGCTTTAAGCTCTTTTTCACTGGTGACTCTAGTCACAACTTCCTTTATCTGATCATGCATTCATGTAATGAATGCATCACATTCACTGCTGGAACCCCTCCCTGGCGAGTCATGGGACCGACGTCCTACGTGACATCTGGACGCGTGTCCCACGAGGGCGGAATTCCCCACCAGGTCAAACTTAAAACAAAACA
>JANQAP020000162.1:991029-1001906 GCA_026874005.2 Erythroxylum coriaceum
AGAAGAAAATAAAACAATTCAAGTGATTGAAACAATAAATGACATAAACAAAGAAACTTGAGATAAGAAAAACAACTCCCCTAACAATGTAGCTTCTTCACCGAAAGAACAGAAAGTTATTCATCAAGAAATTTGTTGAGAACCTTCGATAATGTCACTGAGATATCCCACACACAACAGCTACGAAAACTTAACAAAACAACAAATGTTTCATTATCGAAACATCATAATCAAAAGAGTCGCAACCACACCCAGACTGCTGGAGGTTTTCACAAAAAACACAATAATGGACAACCCAGAAAATCATGCAACCCTTGGAGAAAAATACAGCTCACAATCTGGACGAAATCACAACAAAATCAGCCTCTAAAAATAGTTCAAGATATTTGAAATTACAACTACCAAGTCACCATGTTTTAGTCATTTTTCTCACACAAATCAGCCCAGAAAACTCATGCAATAGGCAAAGAAAAACAACTGTCCAATGTAGATAATGTAACCAAAAAATTAGTTGTCTTAGATAAAAACTATTAAAATAGGCTATCAAAAAGAGTTAAAAAATCATCAAAAATTTGCATCTTATCTTAATCAAAATATGGTGATTTGATTTCAATTAAATTCTATCATGAGTAGGATTTTTATCTCAAATAAACATCATCTTTAAGGAGTCCCACATAAGGCAGAATACTCATTTTAATAATTTTCCTCAAATAATTAAAGTTGTCCAATTACAAATAATGCCCAAAATATTATAACACATATCTTAATAATCTCTCCCCTTTTTGGCATTATTTGTCACATAACAAAACTCCCCCTTAAGAAGATAATTGGAAACATATCATCAAGTGCACATAACACATAGGAACTCCCCCTTAATCGAACATCAAGTTCCAAATAACTTGCAAATGACATCAAATTCACATAACAGTAGTTCGTCAAATTCGCATAAGCCAGTTTCAAATAACTAAAGCAACAATAATTCCAAATGAATAAAACAGTCAATAATCATCCAAGTTTTCCAAGAAAACAACCATTCTCCCCCTTGGCACAAAAAGATACCGAAAGGCAAAGCTAAGAATCAACCAAATGACGAAGAACCCATTGCGTTAGTCGATGAAGTGCATCCAACCCTGTTTGAAAAGCACCTTCAATCCTATCAATCTCAGCAAATAAACCAACATTTGGATTGACATTTTTTGCAGCAAATGGCTTAGTTGGTCCAAAAGATGAGTAAGGCAAATCGATCACTCGATCTTGCTTGTTCACATTTAATATCTAAGGCGAAATATTGAGCAAAGACACAGGCTCAAGAACACTTGAATCCATCTGAGATATATTGTGGGCATACAATTACTGTGTAATCAAACATGAAAAATATAACAAAGATTGTGGTTTACTACCAATAGCAATCATTGCCTCAATGATGATTCTTCCCAAATTAAAATGTGCCCAGGTGCCTATAGCATAAATCAATTTGGCTTGAGTCAAATAAACTGTAACTGTATGGGCACTAGGTAACCAATTTGCTACCATAAGCCTAGGGAGCACAAAATACTTTTGCAACAATTGAGATGCACGGAGGACAGAGGAAGATGGCCAAGTAGTTAATCTTCCCCTAGCTAACACAATAGCCAACATATCATAGGTCATAATAAAATCATCATCATAAGATCTATCACCAATTAAATTGTCAAATCCCAAAAATATATTTAATTGATATGTATCAAACTGAACCATAGTACCCCTCACATACAGTATATTATGGCTCAATGCAGATTCATTCAAGACATCCTTATCAAGATTACATTAAAATTTCCTAACCAATTTAGAATCATAATGTTGCGAGCAATAAAGCAGTAGTCAATAAATTCCTTTCAGTTAACAACACATCTAAACGATATTGTTGATATTTATCTAGATTAGTAGGATGATCAAAAACAAACCCGGTATTCGCAATAGAGTCCCATTTCTGTTATGCAGTGGAAGAGTACAACTTGTATGACAAAGAATCATCAATTGAAATTCTTACCGAAGACTGTCTGCGAGAGGGTTGGACTAATTTTTGAGATAGTTGTTTGATCAATCTTTGGGGAACAGATGGAGAGGCAGATGGTGGAGACCCAATCATAGAGACTGAATAGCAGTCTCGATAAGAGCCTCTTCCGAATCAGAGGTAGACACCTCTATCATAGAAGACAACACCCGCAACACATCAACATCGACTGGTGGTTATTCCCGAGCAGAGGAAGGGTCAGGAATGTCGATGGGCACTGTTGAGGATGACCTGACACCGGTTGATAACCTCCCAGGAGGTGGGTTCTATTGAAGATAGTGAAAACACTGAGAAGGGCTAGTGGTGAAAGGGAGTGAGGTCGTTGATGACTACTCTAAATGGGAAGAGGAAGCTTGACGTTTTGATTTTCCCATGGTAGCTCCAAAAATAAGAATGCCCAATGAAGATGAAGAAGGTAAACGTCGGTGGAGAGACCCAAGTGACAGAGAAAGTAATGTAGTGAGAGACACTAAGTTATCGTGAAAGAGGGAGAAAGTAAAGACAAAATGAAAATAAAATTTCAAACTAAAGAAAGGAGGGAAAGATAATGTAGTCAGCAACAATAAAAAATGAAAGATAGAAAATTATGGATTTTGTCCCTTTCAAATTCCCCCCCCCCTTTTTTCTCCATTACGTTAAAAATATAGAGCACATAGTCCCAAAGCCCCTAGAACAAATTCAAACTTGATCAAATCAAGAGGTCTTGTAAAAATATCGACCAATTACTTCTCAGTTTCTACATAAGAAAGAACAACAACTTTTGTCTCCACAAGCTCTCTTATAAAATGATACCTCAAGTCGATGTGTTTGGTTCTTAAATGTTGAATCAGGTTTTCCGAGATATCTATGGCACTCTTATTATCACGCAAAACCGTCAACACATCTTGATTCATTCCATAATCCTCTAACATTTGTTTCATCCAAAGAAGTTGTGAACAACAACTACCGGTAGCAATGTATTCAACTTCTACGGTTGACAAGGAAATGGAATTTTGCTTCTTACTGTACTACAAAATTAGATTGTTACTCAAAAAGAAATAGCCCCCTGATTTGCTTTTTCATTCATCGCTGTGCCCGGCTAAATAGGAAGTAGAATCACACGAATACCATAGACAAACTTAGAAGTACCACTGAGATACCTGATAATCCTCTTTACTGCTATCAAGTGTGACTCTTTTGAGTTGACTTGATAACAAACGCATTCTCGAACACTGTAACAGATATCTGGTCTACTTGTGGTTAAATAAAGGAGGCTTCCGATAATGCTTCTGTATAAGCTTACATCGACACGTTTGCCATTATCATCTTTGTCCAACTTCGTAGACACACTCATAGGAGTTCTAACATGTCATGCATTCTCAAGGCCAAACTTCTTCATTAAATTCTTCGTATATTTAGTTTGTTATACGAAGATACCATTCTTCACTTGTTTAATTTGTAAACCTAAAAAGAATTTCAATTCACCTACCATACTCACCTCAAATCCATGCGTCATCAACTCCACAAATCCATTCATCATCTCTGGATGAGTGGAACCAAAAACAATATCATCAATGTAAATATGTGCAATCATCAAATTAGATTTGAATTTTTTAAGAAATAAAGTCTTGTCAATACTACCTCGTTCACAGCCTTGCTTAAGTATATATTGAGTAAGCCTTTCATACCAAGCCCTCGGCGTTTATTTGAGACCATAAAAGGTCTTCTTTAGCTTGAAAATGTGATCATCATGTACTAAATCAATAAAACCTTTTGGCTGCTCAACGTATACCTCTTCTTGTATAAACCCATTTAAGAATGCATGTGAAACATCCATTTGGTAAAGTTTGAAGCCTTTCACACACGCTATACCTAATAGGAGTATAACTTATTAAAGTCTTGCCATAAATGAAAAAATTTTATCGAAATCAATTCCTTCAATTTGAGAATAACCTTGAGCGACTAACCTTGCCTTGCCTTATTTCTACTCACGTTGCCTTTATCATCAGTTTTATTGCGAAATACCTATTTTGTTCAGATCACATTCACATTCGATGGCTTTGGCACTAACTCCCAAACGTCATTGTGAGCAAATTGCATCAATTCTTCTTATATAGCTACCTTCCAAAACTCTTCTTTCATATTTTTAGGTTCGAATGAAGAAGTGTAATATAAAATTCTCGCAGGTTCCTGATAATCTATCCTTTTTCTCTCTCTTGTCTTCCTTCTATCATCGACTTCTCCAATTACATTCTCAATAAGATGACTTCTTCTTATTCTTGATGGTGGATTCTTGTTAAAATCATCTTCCCTTGTGTTTTCCTTATTCAAAAGAATGATTTCAACATCAGGTGCCTAGTTGGTTTCTTCGTCTGAAGCAATTGACTTATTTTTTATCTGAATAGTTTCTTCACCAACAGCAACTAACTGCAGATCTGGGCAGTTTTTGGATCTTGCTTCTTTGCGTTTTTTACCTGGTTCGTGAGTTGGTTTTGGAGATTTTCTTCAACTACTTCATCAATTATCTAATGAACATCATCCACCATAAAATTTATGGATTATATCATTGTCTTGGTTCTTCGAATAAACACCCGATATGCCTTGATTGGAGTTAAATATCCAATAAAGATCCCTTCATCACTTTTACTCTCAAACTTTTTGAGATGTTCTCGATCTCTTAGCATATAACATTTGCTACCAAATACATGAAAATAGTTGATATTTGGTTTCTTTCCCTTCCGAAGTTCATAGGACATCTTGTTTAAGTTACTTCTAAGATATATAATCAGTTGCATATGTAGCATGTTGTGTTCACCGCTTCAGCCCAAAACCTCAATGATATTTTTCTTCCATTTAACATAGATTTGGCCATTTCTTGAAGAGTTTTATTCTTTCTCTCAATAACTCCATTTTGTTGAGGAGTTTTAGGTTCTGAAAACTCTTGCATGATACCATATTTCTCACAGAAGTTATTGAAACTTGTGTTTTCGAACTCCCTTCTATGATTTGATCGTATTCTCAACACTGTCATATTTTTCAAATTTATGACCTGCATACATAGGCCTCTAAAAGCCTTAAATGCATCTTAGTTTTCTTTTAAGAATGCTACCCAAGTGTATCTAGAATAATCATTAACATAAATCAAAAAGTACCTCATTCCACCAATTTTAGCATGTTGTATTGGCCTAACCAAGTCCATGTGAATTAATTCCAATACATGAGAAGATGTAACATGTCTAACCTTTTTATGTGACACTATTGTCTGTTTACCCATTTGGCATACACTACAAATAGTCTCGTCATCATTGTTCATTACAGGCATCCTTCTCACCACTTCGAATTTTTTCGACTTGTTAATAAGATCATAGTTGACATGGTCAAGCTTTTGATGCCAAAGATTTATATTGTCATCATATGAGGCTGATTTGTAAGAAGTAGTAACCTGCTATATATAACAATTGTCCGCCAATCTTCTGCCACTCAACAAACATTCTCCTTGTTCGGTTAATACCCTGCATTTATCACTAATAAATTTAACCAATAATCCATCATCTCAAAGTTGGCTTATACTCACCAAATTGGCTTTTAGCCCATCAACATGAAGCACGTTCTTGAGATGTGGCAGTCCATCCACGCATAGGGTCCCTTTGCCAATAACCGAAGCCTTCTTTACATTACCAAAGGTAACATGGCCATCTACACAACTTTGATAATCTGTCAAATAATTTCTTTCACCTGTCATATGACGTGAACACCCACTGTCAAAATACCAACCATTATGTGAAGGAACCCGTATAGATTTAAAAGCCATAAGTGTTTGTAATTGGCCCTTTCTAACCCAAGTATGTTTAGGTAATGTGGGTTGCTACTGGAAATTCATATAAGATTGTCTAGATTTTCGTTTCCTCTTTAACGTTTCTCCTTGGACAGATTTGGCTGCATCATTTATATCTAATGCCTTGGAGGTCTCCTTTAATCTTAACAATTTCTAGCAACTTTTCTAACTTTTCGGTACCTCCATTTAACATTCTTATCCCTTTTTCCATACTAACCAGCTTCAACTTTGTTCCATTTAGCTCATCTCTTGTAGATAATAACTTCTTCTATAGATCTTGAATGATGTTCTTCATGGTAGAGTTTTCTTTCTTCAGCTTCTCATTTTTCTTACTTTTCTTACATGTTTGGACCCATTTAGCATACATTAACTCATAAACTTTGCAAATATTCTCCCTTTTGTAATTCAAATCACTATTATCTCTGTCATAATCTGAATAGAAACTTTGGACTAATTCATTTGTGTTTTTCTTGAAGTTTTAGATTGATTTATCTTCGTTTTCGCCATCAGTTTCTTCTCTAATTGCTATTAAGCAAGCAACTGAATTTCTGTTATATAAAACAGCCAACGCAACACTATTGCTCACAAATTCTTCTTCACTCCCATACTCACTTTCATATTCATTCTCACTCCAAGTAATCATATAAGACTTCTCTTTTCTCTTCTTCAAAGTGTTAGCACATTCCACTTGTACATGTCCGAAACTTTGATGTTCATGACATTGAATTTTCTTCACTTTTCTTTCACTTTTTTTAGATAGTTATTTGAAATTGTTATTCGATGAGCTCCTACCATTTTGCTTAAACTTGGGTATATTTTTCTTCAACTTCTTTAGCCACTTGCCGAAATTTCTTGTCAATAACACCATATCCTCATTCTCGTCGAATTCATCTCCTAAGTCATTCACAACTCTCCTAACCTCAGCTTGCAATGTAAATCCTTTATTCTTCTCATGTTTATCTCTCAACAAATTCATCTCAAAGTTTGTAAGAATCTCAGTTACCTTATCCAAAGATAATTCATTGATATCATGGGCTTCTTCGATGGCTGAAATTTTTGGTATGAATCTCGGAGGCAATGATCTCAAAATTTTCTTGACAAGTTTCAGATTCAAATACTTCTTCCTAAGTTGATGTGCTTGGTTAGCAATATCATGCAACCTCTCATGGTAATCTCTGATAGTTTCTTTTTCATCCATCTTTAGCTCTTCAAATCTAGCGGTCAATATCTGAAGTTTTGAGGTTATCACAGATTTTGATCCCTCGTGTATTGTTTGTACAGTGTCCCAGCATCTTTTGTCAATTCACAGGCTGATATCATAGAAAAGAGACCTTCATTAACTGCACTGAAGATGACAAGCATGACTTCAGAATTTCCAAGCGCTCCCTCTTCTTCAGCCTTTGTCCATTCAGATGGATCTTTAAGTACTACTTCTCCCATTTCATCAGTCATCATTGAAGTGTCTAGCCATTTAAAACTGAGTTCCATACTTTTGCTCCTTATGCCTGAATGAATACTCTCATCCGTGATTTTCTCATAAGATAATTTGAGTCATCTAGCAACAGTGGTCTCGTAATTGATGCCCCTTCTCTTGTAGCCATAATTGTGAAATACGGATTTGCACCAACTTGACGTTGATGTACCAAATTCTGATTCGATAACCCGCTCTAATACTAATTGAAAACCTGAAAGGATGTGGTTTCGCAAAAATTATGGTTCAATCGTAGTTGCTTTGAACTGTATCTGTGGTTGCTTAATGTTAAGTAATTGTGTTAGCAACTGTAAATTTTCTAACACAAACAAAAACAAAAAAATTAAACGCTAAATAAACAAATCAACACCCAAGATTTGGTAACGCAGTTTGGCATACCTTACCTATATCTGCGGGGCCCTCACCCAGCTTTATCACTTTCATCAAAGAACAACAATAGTTTTACTCAAGACATAACAAAGCTGACTCACCCTACCTTTAATACTATCCCTCGTCCTCACAATCCATGAAAGTAAACTACACTCAATAATACGACCACCTTGTGCTAACCTCAACAGAGGATTTTATCAACAGTGTTTGATAATAAAAAGAAGAAAATAAAACAACTCAAGTGATTGAAACAATAAAGGACACAAACAAAGACACTTGAGATAAGAAAAAACAACTCCCCTAATAATGTAGCTTCTTCAACAAAAGAAAGGGAAGTTATCCTCCAAGAAATTGTTGTGAACCTTCGATAATGTCACTAAGATATCCCACGCATAGTAACCATGAAAACTCAACAAAACAACAAACGTTTCATCACCGAAATGTCATAAACAAAAGAGTCACAACCACACCTAAACTGCTGGAGGTTTTTGTACAAAACACAATGATGGATAGCTTAGAAAATCACACAACCCTTGGAGAAAAATGCAGCTCACAATTTGGACAGTATCACGACAAAATCAACCTCTAAAAATAGTTCAAGATACCTGAAATTACAGCCACCAAGTCACCATGTTTTAGTAATTTTTCCCACACAAATCAACCCAAAAAATTCATGCATTAGGCAAAGAAAAAAAATGTTTAATGTAGATAATGTAACCAAAAAAATCAGCTATCTTAGATATATCAAAACTATTGAAATAGGATGTCAAGAAGAGTTCAAAAATCATCAAAAATTTGCACCTTAGCTTAGTCAAAATATGGTTATTTGATTTCAATTAAATCCTATCATGACTAGGATTTTTATCTCATTTAAAGAGTCTCACATAAGGCAGAATACTCATCTTAATAATTTTCCTCAAATTATTAAAGTTGTCCAATTACAAAAAATGTCCAAAATATCATAACACATATCTTAACATAAAGGCTTCTTAATAATTAAGTTAATAGAACCTTAACCATATGTTCTTTCTTTTGGCACGTCAAAAGAATCGTGTCAAAATGTACAAAAACTCTTAGCTTTTCAGAATCCAAAGTAGCAATCTTCTTATAAACTTGTTTTTGAAAATTAAAGAATTTAATTAATGAAAGAGGTAGAAATACATAGGTTTTGTTTATATACATACATCCAGGGGTTTAAGAAATCAACTCTCATTAAACCAACATTGTCATTAACCAACTCTCTTTAAATGCATTGTGTGAGTCCCACACACCACTAAATTGTCGTTTCACAAATAGTAAAAAACAATATATAGGCTTGCAAAGCCTCTAGAAAATACGCAAATTAGGGATTCAAATCCTTTAGTCCTTCCCAAAAGAGTAGTTGCTTCATCACCTCCTCCATGCTTTAATTTGATGTTCTTCATGTAAGAAAGATCATTTATCCTCTTTAATAATTTGGTTTTCTAGTTTTGTAATCAAAATTTTCTTGTTGTTAGGTTAAGTGATTCTAAAGAGTCGAGGGACAGCTATGCACAAACATGTATAAGGACTTCAAAAGTTGCCTAAATAGGGATTGACATGATCCTCTGGAGATTATAGAGATGACAACCTTTTATGCATAACTCTAAACATCTTTAGATAATAAAGTTTCTTTCTTCTATTTATTGTTGTTTGATCACTCTTTATGGGTTTCATCATCCTATTATTTCTATATTGAGCGATTATAACAAGAAGGAGGTATTCCTTCACAATCCCTGCTCTCCTGCATGGTTCTCTCCTTACATCATCACAAGTAATTACTTTACTTTATGTGAGGTCAGCTAGTTTGTCACTCTATTTGCCTTCTGCTTGCATGTTATATCTTTGAATGATTCTTCGTGAAGTTGCTAGATTAGGGCAACCACTGTCTATTCCGTTGGTACATTGGAGTTTCTCTCTAATTCTAGAAATTAGAGAGAACATAGTTTCATCTATAGTGTGAGCCTTGCTCTGATATCTCCTAAGATTTCTCTCTCACTATATCTCCTTAACAGATGAGGTGCAAAGATGACCTATATCACTTTACTAGAGTTAGGACTGTTTTTCAATTTTAGGAGCCAATTAAGAACATTCGAAAACTTATTCCCTATATTTGACACCAAGAAACTGTCTTGGATTTTGTTCTATATAGCTTATGAATAATCACATAGGAAGAAAAAACGGTCCCTAGACTCTTCTCTCTTCCATAAAGATCGCATATAGAATCAATTGCTAAATAGTGCATCTTATCTAGTGTACTCAGTTTATCCAATGTTTCCAGCCGTAAGAGAAATGAATAACTAGGAATGAGAGATTTATGTCATACAAGAACCATCCAACTTTTAAAATATTCTGGTTCATCCAATCCCTAAATCATGAGATATTAAAGTTACAAGGGGATTGATTGAGACATTAATAGGCATCCTTTCTTCCCAAGTTAGGTAGATAACTGGGAGTGAGATACTGCAACTCCATAAGAAAATTACTCTATTATCCTCCTGTTAAGATAGAGTTAAACTTAGAGTGGACAAGAAACGAATTCCAATAGAGCAGAGCCTGAGGCCTTTACTTGTCCAACAATCAAACCATAGGGAGGCCTTTTCTCCATTTCCAACCTTATGAAGCACAGTAGGTTCCAAAATGATCCTTAACTTTAGTAGTTGAGTCAGAGACTAAGAAAAAGAAGCTTTAATTTTGATGGCCTATATACTATTCCCCATTAAGGATATAAATGTGCAACCATCTAATCCATAGTGACTCCTTCTCCAATAGGATATTACAAAGCTTTTTGATCAACATAATTTTATTAATGGTTCCAATAGAGGTTAGCCCCAGACTACCCTCCTCCTTTCTCTTACAAATCTATGTCCACTTGACTTTGGCATAGTGACTACCTGTAACACCCCACTCCCACAAGACCCGAACCCGACATCGATGGTGATATCCGAGTTCGTGTCCCGCGAGGGTGGCATGTTATAGCACTCAATCATTTAAATTTCAGTACAATTTTTTTTTAAAACCACGACATAAAGTGCGAAAATTGATAACCAAATTGGGCCCACTCTATTCGCAAACTTTTTCAAACATAGCAATACAATCAACAGAATTTTCAATAGCCATTTGGGCCCATT
>JANQAP020000162.1:1138782-1151707 GCA_026874005.2 Erythroxylum coriaceum
AGATCATGCACACAATACCCTACTTCTAACTTTGTCTCTAATGCAAACTTGTCTCCAACTTTTTCTGCCTTTATTTCTACACTAACCAGTGCAGAAATTCCAAACAATGTACATAATGCTCTAGTTGTTCCTGAGTGGAGGGAGGCAGTTTTGGAAGAGTTAAAGGCCCTAGAAAAGAATGGCACTTGGAAGAAAACAGAGCTGTCAAGAGGAAAAAAACTGGTTGGATGTCAGTGGATATTTACCATTAAATACAATGCAGATGGTTCAATAGAAAGACATAAAGCTCGGTTGGTGGCAAAGCGTTACATAAAAACATTTGGGGTGGACTACACTGAAACATTCTCTCCAATAGCAAAATTGAACACTATCAGGGTCCTATGTGGCTGCATGTTTAGACTGGCCTCTAATCCAACTAGATGTAAAAAAATGCTTTCTTGAATGGTGATTTAGAAGAGGAAGTGTACATGGAACCACCTCCTGGGTTCAAGAAAAGCTTTGGAGACAAGGTGTGCAAACTTAGAAGATCCCTATATGGACTGAAACAGTCCCCAAGAGCCTGGTTTGACAGATTCACCAGTTTGTAACAAGTCAGGGGTATTTCCAAGGCCAATCAGATCATACCTTGTTTACTAAAAGGACCGGGGAAGGTAAAATTGCTGTCCTAATAGTGTATGTAGATGATATCATAATCACTGGAAGTGATCTTGTGGAGATAGAGAAGTTACAAGCTTAGCTCGGGAAGGAATTTGAAGTAAAAAACTTGGGGCGGATTAGATATTTTCTTGGCATGGAAGTAGCTCAATCCAAGAAGGGAATTGTGGTGACTCAAAGAAAGTATACTTTGGATTTATTAAAAGAAACAGGTTTAAGTGACTGTAAACCTTGTGATACACCAGTGGAATCAGGAAAGAAACTTGGACAACCCGAAAATGGGGTTCCAGTAAATAAGGAGAGGTACCAGAGGCTTGTTGGGAAACTAATTTACTTATCTCACACAAGGCCAGACATAGCATTTGTAGTGAGCTTAGTAAGCCAATTTATGCACTCACCATATGAAGAGCACTTGGAGGCTGTTATCAGAATTTTGAAGTATCTAAAGGGATGTCTTGGTAAGGGATTGTTCTTTGAGAAGAAGGAAGAAAGAAGCATAAAAGTCTATACGGATGCAGACTATGCTGGCTCAATAACCGACAGAAGATCAACATTAGGCTACTGCACCTATTTATGGGGAAATACGATAACATGGAGAAGTAAAAAGCAACATGTAGTAGCTAGGAGTAGTGCAGAAGCTGAGTACAGGGCTATGGCTCAAGGAGTGTGTGAAGTCTTGTGGCTTCGAAGAGTTATGACTGAGTTAAATTTGGAAGTTAAGCCTCCCATGAAGTTGTATTGTGACAATAAGGCAACCATTAATATTGCACACAATCCAGTACTTCACGAAAGGACAAAGCATATAGAGGTTGATAAGCACTTTATCGAGGAAAAAATGGAAGATGGAAGCATATGTATTCTATTTGTTCCTACTAAAGAACAGAGAGCAGATGTCTTCACAAAGGGGCTGTTAAAACAACCATTTTAAGAGCAAATTAGCAAGTTAGGCATGATAGACATCTTTGCACCAACTTGAGGGGGAGTGTAGACAATCCCATAATAGTAGCTAGTCCCTTAATTAAGGAATTATTCTTAGAGATTATCCTTAGCTGTAATATCTAGCTATATTAGGGATATTTTCTAATAAGGAGTCTTCCTAAATTAGGAGACTACTATCACTATGTAACCTAGCTCTATATAATGACCTATGGTCCTGCAGCATATGTAAGATAGAACTTTCAATAAATATCGAAGTTTACAAGTTTTTGAGATACGGGTTGAGGATTCTAAACACGATTCCCAATTGCTAAATATCTATAAGATTCAATATGGAATTGAGTCAGTTGAGATTAACTCTTTGTTTTTCTAGATTTATTGTGTCAAGTTTGTAAGTTAAGGATCACCTATTTTCCTTGATGTGATCATTCCAAATAAAGCAGTGGTATTGGGGTCAAGTAAGTTGAGCAGTTGCTAATTTAGTCAGATTTAAGAGTTTTTTGGTATGAGTACTCTTTTTGTATAAAGATCTTTTTTGAAGTATTTTCCTTGCATTCTAATTGTCCTAAGATGTTCATAATGAAGATTTTTGTTTTAGTTTTAGCTTATGGGTGCAATCTTATTTCCCAATCTTTGGTAGATTGCAAATGGTAATTGCTTGAGATTTGTACTCAGTGTAAACAAGTATTTATGACAATCTCCTCTCAGAAGTATGTTGTACCTAATGTGCATCAGAGAGGCTATTATACAAGCACCTCAATCTTTTAGACAATGGTTTTTGTTGATATTCAAAATGTTGGGTGAACCTTGTCCTTTTTAGTTTCCCTCATGAGACCCTATGTGTAGAAGCTCATTAAATATTTCTTCTCTTTTGTTTGTTGCTGATTATTGACTCAGTTATAGTTAAATGAATTTTCAAATTTGATAAGTTAACAAAAGATTTTGTTTTTTTGGTATCCTCTCTAAGTTTATAGGTGTTATAGAAATGGCTGATGGATCATGTTGAGTTATGTTAATTAAACGGTTTGAGCCATTAAAATGTAAATAATCCTATTAGGATAAATATTCCAAAATTGATTTATAACTATTAGGTTCAAATCTAAAAGGTAATAACAATTTTGATTAATATGTTTCTCAATTTCTTTCCTGTAAGATGCATTTTCAAAGACGTGGATCAGGATTGATGAATAAAAAGCATCTTGTTTATGCTATTCCACATTCTTTTTTTTTTGTAACTTCTTATTTTTCTATTGACGAATAGGAATATATTCAATTTGACTGAATTCAGTCAAAACAGTGATCTAGAATGTAATAAGTATCTGTAAAAAATGCATGGTTATAGTAATTACATCTTTAAAAGTCTATAACACCTTTCCATAAATATATTGTAGGCCATAAGGAGCTTGAAATGGAAAATGATTAGCCATTTAAGATTTGTAGTTGATAAATGAAAGTTCGGTGCAGGACGGTAATGATCTGTTAGAACTAGAATTTTTCACCACAAAATTATGTGGTGAATAATATGATGTGGGGAATCAGATGAGAAAGTGATATTAGCTGCTTTCTGCAAACATTCTTATAGATTGGAATAATATTGTCTAAGGTCAATAATTTGGTATCATATTTGATTGTTTGTCATTTGTTTAATTTGTACTAGAATTTAATTACATAATGCATTATGCGCTTTACGAAAGGAATTTTATTACTAAAGTTTGCACCTAATGGATTATACTTCTTTTAAATTTTGAAATGAAATATGAAGTAAGAAGATAAAGTAATTCTTAATTTTTTTGTGAATAGTACAAGGAATATATAGGACAATACAACCTTAATTACCTCCTTAAATTAAGAAGAATCTACTTAGTCTCTAAGTAATAAAATCTCAACTAATTAATATAACATCAACTATAGAAAATCAGCTAATTGTTGCTAGAGTTTTTTTTTGTAAACAAGTTAGGCATGATCAGTATCTATACACCAACTTGAGGGTGGTGTGATATTATGGAAATATATATGAACACTCCCACTCAAGTTGGTGAATAGATATTGATCATGCCTAACTTGTTTACAAAAAACTCAAAATTTTGTCTTATTGGCCCTTTGGTGAAAATATCGGCAACTTGTTGTGTTGTAGGTACAAATGGTATGCAAATGAGTCCACTTTTAAGTTTTTCTCTTATAAAATGTTTGTCAATCTCCACATGCTTCTTCCGATCATGTTGAACTAGATTGTTGGCAATATTGATAGCTACTTCGTTATCACAAAACAACTTCATTGGGTGCTACACTGGATTCTTAAGTTCTTCCATTACTCTTTTAAACCAAATTATTTCAGAAATTCCTTGAGCTTCTTGCTTCCACATTTTGTTTTTTACTCTTGTAGGTTACTATATTTCCCCAAAAATATGTGCAATACCCAAAAGTTGATCTTCTGTCAGTAAGAGACCCTACCTAGTTTGTATCAGTGTAGACTTCAACTCTCCTTTGATCACTTTTCTTAAAGAATAATCCTTTCTCTGGAGTTCCTTTAAGTACCTTAAAATTCTGTACACTGCTTCCAAGTGTTCTTCATGGGGAGTATGCATAAACTGACTTACCACACTGACAACAAAGGAAATATCTTGTCTGGTGTGGGATAAATAGATTAACTTTCATACCAGTCGTTGATATCGACCTGTATCTACTGGAACTCCTTCCTTAACTTCACCCAGCTTTGAGTTTAATTCCATAGGAGTATTTGATGGTTTACATCCACTCATCCTAGTTTCTTCTAGAAGGTCTAGGATATACTTCCGTTGGGAGACTACTATGCCCTTCTTAGATCTAGCAATTTCCATCCCTAGGAAGTTCTTTGAGAGATTCTTTCTAAGAATTTCAATTTCCTCAAAATCATCGCCAGTGAGGATAATGTCATCTACATTCACAATTAGAATCGCAATCCTTCATTCTGTAGAAGTTTTTATGAATAGAGTATGATCAGGCTACCCCTATAAGAAGCCTTGAGACTTCACAAATCTTGCAAATATTTCAAACCAGGCCCTTGGTGATTGTTTAAGCCCATATAAAGATTTTTTTAGTTTGCATATCCTTTTTTCAAAGATTTTACTAAATCCTGAGGGAGGCTCCATATACACCTCTTCTTCTAAATCTCCATTTAGGAAGACATTTTTCACGTCCAACTAATGTAGAGTCTAATCTAGATTAACTATAATAGAAAACAACACTCTGACAGTGTTTATCTTAGCAACAGCTGAAAAAGTTTCTGAATAATCTATGCTATGAGTTTGTGTAAATCTCTTATTGACGAGGAGATCCTTATATCTTTCAAGTAATCCATTAGAATTGTACTTTACGGTGAACACCCATTTACATCCGACTAATGTTTTCCCTCTTGGAAGATCAACTTCCTCCCACTTTCTATTTTTCTCCAAAGCTCTCATCTCCTCTAGGACTGCATCCCTCCACTTGGGAATAGTTAGAGCCTCTTGTATCTTCTTAGGTATGGAGACATTGTAGAACTTGGAAATAAATTTGAAATGATAGAGATAGACTTTGATATGATAAGAAGTTCTAGAACCTTTCCTAAGAGCAATGGGTAAATCTAAGGTTTCATTTGACTCTGGAATAGATATTGGTTCAAGTGACAATGACTCAATAGAAATAGACTCAAACTTAGATTTACCTAGTTGGTCTCCAATTTTTGGATTTGTTTCGGGGTTAGACTCTTAACCATGCTGCAAGTTGCCTGTGCTTTTCTCTCATTTTGGATATTTTCTCAAAAAGACTTTCCCTTTAAAACGATTTCCATCTTGTCTTGTACATATTTCATTCCTTTCTTGAGATTGAATTTGTAAAGGCATTGAAGATGAATCTTTATTTTCATTATTTGAAACACCATCAATGTCTGAATCGAGGTTATAGAAAATATCTACATCATTGTCATAAATATCAAAAAACGAATCTTCACTATGTGTCTCCCCTGAAGATGAGGTGGGAGAAAAAAAGGTTTATCTTCAAAAAAGGTGACATCCATGAAAATAAAAAACCGTTTGGTTATTGGATCAAAGCACTTGTACCCTTTTTCAATGGAAGGATAACCAACAAACACATATTTTCGTGATTTAGGATTAAGTTTCCCCCGATGGTTGTCATGAATATGAACAAATGTTGTACACCCAAACACTTTAATAGGGAGGTCATGTGATAATCGAGATGAAGGAAAGCATTTATTAAAATAATTAAGAGGAGTTTGAAATTTTAAAGCTTTTGAATATATCCTATTGATCAAATATGTATTTGCTAGGATAACCTCACCCTATAAAAACTTAAGGAGTATTAATTGAAAACATTAGAGATCTTGCAATTTCTAATAGATGTTTATTTATTTTTCTGCTATTCCATTTTGTTGTAGAGTGTCAGTGCATGAGCTTTGATGAATAATACTTTTTTCAACAAAAAAATTCCTTAAAACCTTGAAGTATTCTTTTCCATTATCATTTTTAAAACTTAAAGTCTAGTTTGAAGTTGTGTTCGGATCGTGTTATAAAAATCTTGAAACACCCTCTCAACCTCTAACTTCCCATTGAGTAAAAATAACTAAGTGATTCTATTGTGGTCATCTATAAAAGTTGTGAACCATCCTTTTCCAATTGTTGTTTTTATTGTCAAAGGTCGCCAAATATCCCTATGGATTATAGCAAAGGATTTTGTGGCCTTGTAAGGTTGTGTTGGGAAAGATGTTCGATGTTGTTTTGCAATTTGACAAAGTTCACACTGAAATGAAGATAAACCTTTATTTGAAAAAAGCTTCATAAATAAATGTCTCATATGATGAAAACTTGGATGTCCAAATCTAAAATGCCATAACATAATTTTATTTGCACGAAGTATTGAAATAGAATTAAGACGAGTTCTTTGGGATTGTTTGTTTGAGTCATATCCATTTTCAAAGAAATAGAGACCTCCAACGTGTTTAACATTGCCAATCATCTTCCCTGTATTCAAATCTTAGAGTTGACAATCACATGAAGAAAAATTAGCTTGACAATTTTGGTCAATAGTTATTTTACTAACTGACAGCAAATTGTAGGATAATTTAGGAACATGAAGAATATTGTGGAGTGTAAAATTAAGAGAGAGAATAATTTATCCTTTCCTAGCTATTGTTGAGTAGGAACCATCTGCTATTTTTACTCTTTGATTTCCTACACAAGGACTATAGGAAGAAAAACAATTTAGAAGACCCAGTCATATAATCTGTTGCCCCATAATCAATTATCCAAGAATGATTTGAATTGACATTGAAACAAGAGGCAATTAGATAATTACCTTTTTGAACTAAAGAATAGGTAGGATTTGGACTAGAGAAATTTTGAGATCGAAGAATTTTATAGATTTGCTCTATGCATTCCTTTGTGAAAGGCTGCATGCCAAAAGACGTTTCGGGCTTGGATTCAATAATGTTTGCTTAGGAGGTATGGTTGTTTCTGAATTGTTTTTTCTTCCAATTTTTTGGCTTCCCATGAACTTTCTAGCATGTTTCCTGGGTGTGTGAATCACATTTACAGTGATCACATCATGTCTTTTTGTTATTTTTTCTCTCTCCCTCAACCTCTAGTCCTTTCGACATGAATGCAGAACTTTCAACCTCAGATTTGGTATTGCCAATCATCACTTTCCGCCTCATCTCCTCTCTCCTTACTTTCGAGAAAGCCTCTTTGATAGAGGATAATGGCTTTCTTCCCAAAATTCGGCCTCTAACTTCAACCAATTCTTGATTCAATCTTGCAAAAAAAACATAAATTCTATCATTTTCTTCCCTTTTTTTTATGTCAGATATTATCATTCAAACAATCCTAATCATCTTCATAACATAGGTCCAATTCCTGCCACAAAGTTACAAGTTCATTATAAAACAATGTAAGGTGACTTGGCTTTTCATAGTTTCATTTTTAGTTCGAAAATTTGGGAAGAATTTTCAATATCAGAATACATCACTTGAATCGCATCCCATACTTCTCTAACTGTTGGCAGAAACATACGAGGTTTTCCGATTGCAAGTTCTATGGAATTAATCAACCAAGTTGTGATCAAAGAATTTTCGGACCTCTATATTGCCATATTTGGATCATCCGAAGCCGACATTGTTGTCTCTCTAGTCAAATACCCAAGTTTTCCTCTTTCGTCAATGGCCAACTTTATTGTTTGCGACCATTCCAAGAAAATCACAATTGCGTTGTACGTTGTATGTTGCTTATCATAACACCGGAATTAGTCACACTCGAACTGCTGAAATCGTCGTTGGAGGATGAGGAGTTTCTCCGTTAACTAGTCATTGCTAAGCGATAGTCCATCTAGGACTAATTTGAATGAAGAAAGAAAAAATATTGTAAATTACCTCCTTAAATTAAGAAGAATGTATTTATTCTCTAAGTAATAAAATATCAACTAATTAATAGAATATCAACTAATTATCTATAGAGAATTGAGATAATTAGCTGAATATTTCCATAATATCAATATAATATATATATATTTTTTTCTTTCTTTTGATGCTTCTTTCTCTACTGTGCAGCTTCACTTTGATTCTCTGTCCTTAATTGAAAGTACTTAACAGCAAGATATTACCGGTTAAGCTTCTGCTGAAACAATCTACTGCTGTTTGTTCAGTGTCATACTTCCCTTGTTGAGCTAGAGACCAAAAATACCTGCAACATAGGACAACAAAAGAAGGTTAGTTTTGTTAATATTTGCTTTGGATAAATGATTAGGTTGCTATGCCTCGACTTTTGGAATCAATTTCTGATATCTTTTCATATTTGTAAATTATTTCTTTCTTTCTCTTATGGGTCATGCATCTTCTAGCCCTTGAGGAACTGGTGATTTTGGCTATTAGGTCATTCGGAATAAATAATTTGCATTCTGATTTTGTTCTTTTTAGCCAACAATTGCTTGCTATTTTGTGGTAAAAATTTTAGTAGGGTTCCACCATTAAAACTTGCTTGCATGAACTTTGAATATTGGCAGAAAGAATATTTTCAATAGGAAGTGATACGTTCTTCTGAATGAAGTATAGTAGAAGATTTTGATTTGTCACATGGAAGTTGTCTGGGCGAGAACACTCTGTCCTTAGGTTGCTTTTGGATGTCTTGAACATTTAACACAAATTGAGACTCATTATCCTTGTTAATTGACTGAAGTAAAACTTGGCAATTTCAAAGTTCGGCCTGCATATGGGAACTTTTTTGTCAAGTTGAGTTGATGAAAATTGATCTTTGCCGCAGTGTCAAATTTTTACATTTTGTTCATGCTCTCATATCGTCTATCATTTCAGTTAGTGTGATATCTACTTTGTTCCATTGGAAACTGCTGCGTTCTCAAGTAATTTGTACCAAATCATTTCAAATTACCTATGCTTTTAGATTTTGTCAGGGTTGTACTATTATTGTAGAGATGCTCTAGTGCAGCATTCATGTTGTTATGCAAAAAGAAAAATGGGACAGATTCCTGCTATTCCTTTGTTTGAACCACATGCTAATCAACATTTTTTTCCCTTTCTATTACTTCTCACATTTTTTATTTCTTCCTTTAGTCTCTAATCATTTTGTTGATTCTGGAAAAAATGTTAGTTGTGCTTATGGAGTACATGAGGGCCTCTATCTTTTCAAGTCATTCTGTGATCAAGTGAAGGTAGTTGTTGTCACTTCCTCTTTTGCATTCTCCAAAGTGAAAAGATTTAGTGATAAATAGTATGCAGTTTCTTTTAACTTTTCTAATATGGTGTTGCTTACTTCTGCATATTGCTGTCTTTCAACATCATATGGACTCTCTGATGCATACGATATGACGATGTTATGGAACACTTAAAACTAACGTCTGCCTGCTCTGGGAAATGGTATAACTTCAAGCTGTCTTCTACATGAGAGCAATGCTATGTTCTCTTTATTATACTTGATTCTATTTATATGAAGTTGGTTTGGTCACACACAAATGTTTAAGGTTTTCTCTTCATACTGTTAAACTAAAAGTTTGATGAATGATCAGTTGCTGAAATACCACATTCCACTAGTAGAGGTGCAATCTTGTAATTAAAGGCTTGAGTCGGGTAATATCCCTTGGCAGTAGGTGCTTCTGCTTTGCTAATCAAGTTGTAGTCTGCTGCATTTATCAAGCAAAAGTTTGGCATCAAGATGATGACAAATTACTTAGAAGCTATAATTAAACTAGTAGTATGTATGAAATTTACCCCAATTTTGTGGCTCTTGTTGAATCATAGCTTTGTTGCTGTGTCTGACTAAGATGGAGGTGAACTTGAACATGCGAGTCATCTCCAATGCTCAGACCATTTGTGAGAAGTGAAGTTCCATTTGCTCCATTCACATTTCTTGTTCCATATAACTGGGTTATAAAATGGTCTGATGAGCATGGAGTGAAATCTCACGACCTTGTAGGTTATGGGACTCTTGATTTTGCTGAATTATTTATACTAATGCAAACTTGTTGCTTCTGCAATTTCAAGTTTTATTTATGAATCAGGCTTACCTTTTTATAAAGTTCCACATTTTCTTGGTGAATGAGGTTACCCTGAAACAAAGAACGAATGACCCCTTAACTGCTTGAGGTAGAAACTATGAAATTGAAAATGGAATTAGTTGATAATGCATCTGTGGTTCACCTTTCTATTTAGCTCTTGAATCTCATCCATTAAAATTTGGTCCTGAAGTGGCCAAGGAGCTATCAGATGCATTTCCCCAGGTATAGAATTTCAAAAACTGAAAAGACAAGTTTTTCAAACCTTCTTCATTCGGACGCCACGTAAACTTATTTCCAGTTGATTCTCCAAGTTTTGCAAGTCTTTTATGCTTAAACCGGAAAGCTCCTCACCCATCATTTGCCTGTGTTTATTAGTCTTAAATTATGGTTGATGGGATGCTCAAGTTTGTGACACACTAATTATACCACAGTAATGTGAAACCGGTCGATCCTTTCATTTCATGAAAATCTGTCAACTATATTTGTTAATGGAACAGAATGAGAACATATGGTTCCTGATTTTGAGTGTACAGCGCCAAAAATGCATATGTTTTTCTGTTGCATGCATGTCAAGTAAGCATTCTAATATGTTGGAAAATATACGTACTACTTTTGCCATATCACTTTCTAATTTACTGGGTATCATTTCTTTTATAGCAGGGATATCATTATCAAGCTAGACATGCAGAACTGCAGATAATCTATGCTTGTGTGATACAGGAAGAGGATATGAATATTTGAGTATTTCCCACCATATCATGCAAGTTAGTTAACTTGTTAAGAGTAGTGTTTAACTTGTTAAGAGTAGTGTTCGGATATGGGGACTAAGCTGAAAGTCAAAACGAGTGCAACTTTTGGAATTTTGATAGTAGGGGTGTTGGGTTGGTACATATACATATAGCTAGTTATTAATGTAAAACTGACAATTATATGTGGATTCTGTTTTAATTCTTTGAGATGGACCAGGAAAGAGGAATGCTTATGGCCGCTATTGCACCTAAACATATTTACTTTTGGAGGACAGGGCAGGCTTTTTTTGAGTTTATAAATTTGTGCTAAAACTAGCAATTGGGGCATATCCCAATTTTCTAATATTATCTTCCTGGTCAAATGATTTAAGAAATCAATTGTCAAAGAATGAACATACCGGTGATTTTCTTGCAAACTTTGCAGTTGTTGCCTCAACATTGCTGCCTCCTTTTGCCAGTACTGGGAAATAAATTAAGAACCATCAACAGCTATTGAAGTCCATATAGAGTGTCAATGAGTGAAAATAATTCACATCGCAACCGGTTTCTTTGTCGAATTTCTACTGGAGTTGGTTTTACATTTTAATCTGTTACTTCCTTTAAGCTTAATTAGAATTGAAGGGCATTCAATGACAAGTACAAATTGTTGCACGGTAAGCATTCATTTCCGGTTACAACATACATTCAGGTCTTGATCTAGATTCTACTTAATTTTCTGTTTTAACAGAACGCATTTCTTCTGGTTGCATTGTGTTTCCAGATGCATGTTTCTTTTCTGCCTATGGGTAAAGATGTTTCACTATACCTCATTGAATTTCACAGAAATTGGACTTTGGAATTCTAAATGTTTTAAATAAAGCATCTTTTCACAGGGAATGATGCTACAGAAAGTAGATGGAGAACACCAATTTATTTACTCCATGTAAACTTTAGAGAGTTTCTCAGGGATGTAATTGTTATTGGTAATTTGATAAGCATCCTGGTCTTGTCAATATTGTATTCTTGCTTTAACAAAATCTTGCAACTTTGGAGTCGCACAAAATTGGTTATTTTTCATTTTTTATTACAGTTAGGCAGATAATGATGTATATATTTTAACAACTCAAAATTCAGGATTATGGAGTAGCAAAAGCTAGTTAGTGCTTATTAGAGATCCTGCAATTTCCTAAAGGGGGAAAACATCTGCACTTTTGGGTGGAGCAGATGAGGCACTTATTATGATCCCTCATTAGTGGAGTCCTAGAGAAAAGTTTGAGAGCAGTCTTGGCCTTCAGCAATTTACATGAAGTGACTGCTCCAAACTACTTGAACATTCACCTGTGACGGCAAGCCTAAGACTTCTTCCTTTGGAACAAACAGTAACACCAACCATCATGAGGTAAATGAAATTGAAAAGGTCACTCTTTTTGCCCAGCAATCATTAAGCAATTTCATGTAGTACCACTTAGTTTTCTCTGGGATGGCCAAAAGTGTAAGATACTTCTATAACATACCTTGACTTCAGAGGCTGGATTACCCATTTGATGGTCCTCTTTCGATTTGTTGTATCTTTCAATTACTGATTTCATGCTGTAAGAGAAATTCACATTGCATCAAATTGGTGCTGTGCTATGTGCAGAGAATGTGTAATTGAACCATACAGTTGGAAACACAGACTGAAATGTGAGAAGAGGAAAGAGTACTGTCAATTTCTTTATCACGTTTAGAAATTTTATGCAAAATTTTAGCCAAACAAATGCATGAGCACGTATTAAAAAGCTTGAAATTGCAAGTTGGCACCACAGATCTGCACGCCTACATGAACAGATGCACAAGTCTAAGATAAGTTCCTGACTTTTCTCTGTTTGCTAGTGTTTGTTTTCCAAATATTTCCAACTCTTTTTCTGCTCTTACTTTCCCCAATGATGCTTTATACTATAATCTTATCATCTTTTTGAACCCTGCAAAAGCCTCTATATGGTATATTTAAGAAGACTTTGTTAGAGACCACCTTCTCTAACACTAGATACCCAATACTAGCAGTAGCCTACACAAGAAACATACGCAGACAGCAA